>VYZW01034808.1:0-14434 GCA_013401315.1 Balaeniceps rex | reverse complement strand
CTTCCCAGAAATAGTTAGACTCACAAAGATCAGAAAACAAAAACACGAGTGCTTTCTTCTTATGATACAAATCTGTGCCTGCACACAATGTTCTTGATTGTACCTGTATGCTTTATTCTTGTGTTTCAGCAGCTGATATTCAGTACTTCTTGTGCTGCATTGCACACAATAATGAAGCAAGTGGTACATTTTGGGTGCAAGTGTTGGATGAAAACATGATTTAGTTTTGATAGTGTCCACTATTGTCTTTTGGAGTTTGAATATTACTTGTGTAGCTTTAATCACAACAAAAGCATTTGTTTTAAAGATTGAGACATGTTGGGTTTTTTTTTCCACTGAGTTGTTCTGTGTGCTGTCAAAATTGGTAAACAATGGGATAAGCCAGATAATGGTCAGCCATCATGTATATGTCTCTCTATTCTTTCATAATGTTTAATGTGTGAAGTGGGACTGTTCAGCTCAATATTACTCCCACTGCAGAGGTTTAGTGGACTTGACTTTTGCATTGAAGTTAGGTGTCCGAACCAATCCTCTGGTATGCTGCTGCATAATATGCAGCCATAGNGGGTGAAGAAATGCATTGTGACTTTTGGTTAAAGCTGCATCTTTTTAATATATGAAGAGAATAATTTGATTAATGGTGTGATGCACAAGTAAAGGCCCTGCGTTAAAGGGGATATAACGGTTTTTAATTGCTAAAGGCCCTGGGTTTCAGCTATTCCTTGGATGTTTTATGTTTACAGAACCTCTTTTCATGTCCTGAAATGTCAGTTCTTGTTTTAGTTGGGGGAGGGGGGGAAGTTTAGTTTGAATAAGACAAAAAGCAGACCCTGTGAATATTGTATTGGAAAATAAAAATTAATATATGAATGTGGTCTGATTGTTTTGTTTGCATGTGGGAGTGGGAGCAGTATTCTTCAAAAAAGCTTTGAATAAGAATTTGAGTAGTCAACTTGTATTTTAACACATCACAGTTAATCTACTACCTTGCACTTGATCATTACTTCTATTGCTGTACATCAAGAAGTGTACCAGTTCACTGCTGTTCATAATTAGCTGTGCTTTCAGGTGATTGGAAAAACTCAAGTTTCAGCAAGATAGTGTGGTTACTGGCTCTTTGCTCAGCACGTTAGCAGTGCAGGCAGTAATATTCATAAATCTGTTCCTGAATTCCATTTGAATGGAATTCAAAGTATTTGACTACAGACAGCAGGAATGATTTGGGACCTACTGCATCTTTTCACATTAATTCTGTAGATGCAAGGTTAATACAGGATGAGGTAGACAGATGCATCCAATTAGTGGTGTCTAATGATGGGATATAAACTTCAAATATTATGTAGTAACTAAATGTGTGATTGGAGATATTTTATATTGTGTAGCTTCTTGCTGAATCTTAGCATATACCAGTTAAGTTTTAAAAACCAGGTAGAGTAGGCGTCATTGCTTTGTGTGGGCACCTTCCAAAATGGCTTTGTCTTCCCATTTGTGTTTTCTCCCATGTTGGTTGCTGTATATTCAAAAATTTTCAAGAATATTTACAGTACTTGGATTAAAAAAACTTTTGTCTAGAAGTATGGGTAAGTTCTAATGTTCCAGTGATGTGTTACTGTTATGGTCTAGTAGTTGCCTGGGGTTTTTTTAGGTGCCTGGCACCCAGGATTTGAAAGTAGCTTAAGATAAGTTGTGGTCTGAAGCACTTCTCCACTGAAAGCAGATGATCTTACAAAAAAAATTTAAAAAAATTAGACAAAGTGAAAAGATGAGTCAGCGGACCAGATGACTTGTATGATGATGAAGGCTTTTATCAAGGAGGAAGTAGAAATGTGCTCTGGACAACTGCAACCCATTTTAAACAGTTTCTGAGACTGCCCAAGGGCACAACTGCAGCAGGGGCACTGCAACCTGGATTTTGCATGACTTACGCAATGGCAACAATTATTGAAAGACATTTTTAAAGCCTGACCCTGCAGTTCAGCAGGGAGTTATGGTGTAACGCATCAGTGTGCAGAAAGCTGGTGTACTGCACCAGGTTCCTCTAGGAGAGGTTCTGTCCTTGGTATGTGAGTGAAGTTCATCATGTGATAAGGATCCAGTTTCTGAAGTAGTGTGGGTTTTTTGCAGTTTATATTCTACATCTCTAAAGGAAAGCAAGTTTATTGCATATCACCAGGAACTCAGATTTACTTTGTCTAACGCAACTCGTTGCTATTGACTTCAGAGGCTTTTGTGTGGATTTACCTTTAGGTCATACCAAAGTGTGCCTCCTAATCATTATTCTTGATGTGCAAATGTCTCATGCCTTTGCTTTCTGCCTAATTGGGCTCTTCACAGGAAGAAGCCATACTCGTACTCATGGAGGAACCCACCAGTAAGGGGATCATCTAATGTCAGTGGTTATTTAAAACTAAATCTTAGCAATCCTCATTACTGTTACTGAGTTATTTCCCTCAGCCGCTGAGGTTCTCTCTGTGCATTTCTAGCTGATAAGTGCTAATTCTGCTTGTCAGTAAGACCATGGACATGTTCCCTGAAGTGATTGAAATCTTCCAACATCACCTGATTTCTTGTTAAAAACAGACTAAGGTCCTTTTCCTGTATAGCTCAGTGGAAGAGCGGTCCTCCAGGGGCGAGATGAAACCAAGAATTTAACATGGGCCCTAAATGAGGCAGATGCAAAGTCTTTCTCTCGCATTCCTCCCCTTGACTTCCACAGTTGTCAAGTTCCAGAAAAGCAAGGTTATGGTGTGTGCATACTGAGGATGCCACTGATCCTGCCTGAGTAAGTGGTGTGAGACATGAAGGGAGGTGGCAACTCATCTCAGCTTAGGAAATACTCTGGTTACCCAATAGTAGCAGCTCTCAAAAGGTTCATTATTTGTATTAAAAAGTCCATGTTACAAACCTCAGGGCAAGAACTTATGTAAGCATAAGGTGGTTTTGGTTTGTGATACTTCTAAGCAGATTGATTTGACCCACTCACCCCTTCTCCCCCACCTGCTGACAAGAACCCGGACACATGTGCAAGTGCTCTGGTCAGCATCACTGCTGTGCAACAAACCAATTTTAAGCAATTCGACTGCCTTGTGCATCCATGTCTTATGTTTCTTAGCATTACAGACTGTTTTCCTGGTGGGCTAACAGGAAAAGGAGTGACATGGGGTGTGCTGTAGCCTTGTTGCCATCCTCCTGTTTTCAAGATGCAGAGTCCTCTGCTGATGAGACATCTTAGCTGTGGTTTTACCAGAGCGCAGAAACTAATCTTGATAGGAACGCTACGTTCCTTGATTTCACTGCTGTTAATTTTTTGTCTGGTTATCAATAGAGGCCATTGAACAGGACTTCCTAAATATTTTCATAGCCTGTATCGCCCGTTGTGAGACACTGTCCAGCTCAGAGTGCAGTGAATGATACGTGGTACAGCAGGATACCATCACTTCCACAGCCTGCATTGTTCAGGTACGCGTTTCGTAGCTGAATGCGTTTTGTTGGTGTGCTGCCACAGGAAGGTTGTCACAACCTCCTGCCAGCCATGTGTGGCGGGGCATGGTCAGTGATCAGCTGCGTATCTGAGAGGTCTCCACTTGCAGGAGTATTCCTGGTTTAAGCAAGAACCTTCTTGTTAGGGATGTGATCAGTTTCTATCTGTGTCTTGGGTATTCTTTCCTAAATTTATGTATGCGGATTTTCCTGATGCCAGGGACAGCAGATTTGTTCATTCCTTACCGCAAATTAATATTCTTAATAAATTACCAAAAAGAAAGTATGTTGACATTTTTCATACGCAGGATATCAAGAACTGAGGAGCAGCATTTCTTTCTGGAGGAAATCAAACATGAGGGCTTGGGAATATTAATGTATTGATATGAGACACAAGCTTTTTTGGCACGGCACTGCCTTTTGCTCTGGTGTTCAGAGAACACAATACCACTGGGTGTCAAGGAAGTATCTCAGTAGGGACAGAAAGAAGGGGGAAAGAGAAGCAGAAGAGAGAGGGGGAAGAGAAAGAGGCAAAGTGAGGGAGAAAGAAAGGCAAGGAAGGAAGGAAGGACAGAGGGGACAGAGTGGGCAGAGTGGGCAGATGAGCCCGTGTGCCAGGTTTGGGAGGCTTGAGGAGTGACCAGCTTGCTCCTCATGGACCAGAGGTGCTCCCTGTCCTGGGATGTGGGTGGCCTTTGGTGGCTGCTGCCCCCAGCACGGGTCCACAGCGCAATCTGCAGATAGCAGCTGTAATTCACACCAGAATCCACTCTCACTAAGGCATATTGGCACACCTGTTGTGGTTTAACCCCAGCCGGCAGCTAAGCCCCACACAGCTGCTCGCTCACTCCACCCCGGTGGGAAGGGGGAGAGAATCAGAAGGGTAAAAGTGAGAAAACTCCTGGGTTGAGATAAAGACTGTTTAATAGGGAAAGCAAAAGCTGTCCTTGCAAGCAAATCAAAACAAGGCATTCATTCACTACTTAGAATCATAGAAGTACCAGGCAGATGTTCAGCCATCCCCAGGAAAGCAGGGCTCCATCATGCATAACAGTTACTTGGGAAGACAAAATGCAATCACTCCTTCCCTTCCTTCTTCTTCCAGCTTTATATGCTGAGCATGATGTCACATGATGTGGAATATCCCTTTGGCCAGTTGGGGTCAGCTGTCCAGTCTGTGTTCCCTCCCAGCTTCTTGTGCACCCCTGGCCTGCTTGCTGGTGGTGGTGGGGTGAGGTGAGAAGCAGAAAAGGCCTTGACTATGTGTAAGCACTGCTCAGCAGTAACGAAAATGTCCCTGTAATATCAACACTGTTTCCACCACAAGTCCAAAACATAGCCCTATACTAGCTACTAGGAAGAAAATTAACTCTATCCCAGTCAAAACCAGCACATTCTCCACCCCTTTTTCCGTACCATTTATGTCATGCTCAGGTCTCACACTATCCAATACATCCTCATTAACCATCACCCCCCTTCCCATCCTTTGATACAATACACAGATATCATTCACTTAGTCTATGGATGACTCCTGTAAAATGCCCGTAGAATGTCCACAAATGTCCATCAAAACATCCACTGAGTTCATTTAGTCCATGACTTTGGGCTCCATCTGTTATGGAGAACAGTGAGAACAGGAGAGGTGGTGTGTTGTGTGGCGTTATTGGGCACCAAAGCCAGCTCAGGTCAGGTCACTGCTGCACTTGCACTGCTTCTTGTAAGGCTTGTCCTCCTCGGTTCCTGCGATAGTAATTCCTATAATATGCAACTCAAATCATGGGTTACAACAATTTAAAGGTATTTCCATTACAATCTCCACCTCTGGTCCCTTTGGACCAGGCCATCGCGTTTAACATTGCAATGAACTCCTGCTCCAGCTTGGACTTATCCAGAGACTGCAGTCCCTTAGGGGTGTACCTGTTCCAAGTGGAGCCTTATCTATGAGCCACAGTCTGTCCAGGTGTATACCTGCTGCAGCATAGACTTATCCACAGCCACGGTCGCTTTGAGGTGCACATGTTCCAGCGTGGCCTTATCCATGGGCCACAATGCCTTCAGAGGTATGCCTGCCCCAGCGTGGCCTTACCCACAGCCACAGTCCCTTCAGAAGACAGCCTGCTCCAGCATGGCCTTACCCATGGCTGCAGTCCCTCCAGGGGTCTGTCTGCTCTGTCGTGGGCTTATCCACGGCCACATGCTTTGAGGCGCTCCAGCACGACCTCAGGCACTGCTGCAGATGCTTCAAGGTGTACCTTCTCCAGCGTGCACTTATCCTTGGGCCACAATCCCTTCAGAGGTATACCTGCTGTGGCACAGACATAACCACAGCCACAGATGCTTCAAGATGTACCTGCTCTGGTGTGGACTTATTCACGGCCACAGATGCTTTGGGGTGTCCTGTTCCTGCGTGGCCTCATCCACAGCTCACAGTCCCTTCTACTCGAGTTCACATGAGAGTTGCAGCCTGTCCAGTACAGCAGCACAGAAAGAACAGCGATGCCCTGGCCATCTGCCAGCCCAGGCGCATCGCCATTGCTGTTACCAGAACGTTCCCAGGCACAGCACAGTGAGATGATCGGCAGTACAGCAGCACAGCAAGCAGTGAAAGCAAAAAGCAGCCACTAATAAGCACTAGACTCTAACATACAGTAAGGCAAGCAAGCCCCATGGCAAGCACAGGAGCCTGCCAATTAATAGCTAAAGAGCAATAACAGCTGTAAATTCGATCTAGCACATTCCAATCAAACCTGTCGTTATCTCGAACCCTTCAACCCAGACTTGGACACTCAGATGGTGGTATCAGATGGGAAAAAAAAACAGGTGCATTTGAACAGGTATTTAATTCCGACATGGCAAACATTAGCTCTCTTGGTGTGGTTTTGAAGCAAGAAAGATTCTTTTTCCCATTTTACAGTCAAGGCAGTGGACCAGAGAAGGGCAAATCCTTCTGTCTCAAGTCTCTCAGTGAGCTTGTGGAAGGGACTCCAAGGCAATACCTGAGTCCTAGAGCCCACAGGAGAAGAGGCCGTACAGGATTTAGTCTGAAGTGGTGAATTACATGCATGTAAATTGAAGAGGTTTTATTACAAGGGTTGTTCTCTAACAAGTACAATCATACAATTTGGTTCAATGGCAGAGCAGGAAGCGTAGGCCAAAAAAATGCCGCATTCAGGTATTCTACTATTCCTGTTCAAGAAAGGGGGGAGCAAAGGGGAGATCATGCCAGGTGCTATTGAAAGACATTTAAAGAACAGCAAAACTTCGACCCTGGATATGGGGAGAGCAGACTTGGGGCTGCTGAAGGAGCTAGTTAGTAAGGAATCTGCTTTTGAAGGTATTAGGGTCCAGGAATGCTGGTCACTTTTTAGGAGCTATCTCTTACAAGCACAGGAGCAGGCAATTGCAAAGTGTCGGAAGTCAAGCAAGCGGGGCAGAAGGCTGGCTTGGCTGAGCAGGAATCTTCTTCTAGAAATTAGGTAGAAAAAGAAAGTGTACGGACATTGGAAGCAAGGACAAGTGCCACAGGAGGACTACAAAGATACTGTTTGCCACTGCAGGGAGAAAATTTGTGCGGCCAAAGTTTGATTAGAGTTCAAGCTGGCCAGCGCTGTGAAGGACAACAAAAAGGGCTTTTTAAAACATATTAATAGCAAAAGCAGAATCAGAGATAACATTGGTCCGTTGCTTGACAAGGTCAGTCACCTCACAAATAGGGATGTAGACAAAGCAGAGGTGTTTAATGCCTTCTTTGCCTCTGTCTTCAACACAGACAATGGGCCCTGGGACGCCCGCAGCCCTGTGTTGGAGGACCATGACTGGGGGGATGATAAACTCCCAGCGACCCTGAACTTGTTCAAGACCTGCTGCTCCATCTGGATGCACATAGATCTATGGAGCCCAATGGCATTCATCCCAGGGTACTGAAAGAGCTGGCCGATGTCATCGCGGGACCTCTCTCTATTTTTCAATGGTCCTGGGAGTCTGGAGAGGTCCCAGTCAACAGGAAGCTGGCAAGTGTTGTCCCAGTTTTCAAGAAGGGCACGAAGGAAGACCCTGGTAATTACAGGCCTGTTGGTCTCACTGCAGTGTCTGGTAAAATTATGGAGAAGGTTATTCTGGGAGTTACTGAAAAACACTTGAGAAACAATGCTGTCATTGGTCATAACCAGCACAGGTTCATGAGGGGAAAGTCCTGCTTAATCAACTTAATTTCCTTTTATGACAAGGTCACCCATCTAGTCGACCAAGGGAAGCCAGTGGATGTGGTGGGTTTGGATTTTAGCAAAGCTTTTGATACTGTCTCTCACAGTATCCTTCTGGATAACCTGTCCAGCACACAGCTAGACAAGTCCATAATACATTGCGTGAGCAACTGGCTGCTTAACCAGCTTAATTTCCTTTTAGGTCACCCATCTAGTCAACCAAGGGAAGTCAATGGACACTTTCATCAACAACAGGGATGCAGGAGTTGAATGCACCGTTAGCAAGTTTGCTGGTGATACCAAACTGGGAGGTGCTGTTGACTCTCTTCAGGGACAAGAGGCCTTGTGGAGGGATCTAGATAGACTGGAGCATTGGGCAATGAGCAATGGCATGAAACTTAACAAGTCCAAATGATGGATTCTGCACCTGGGATGGAGTAAGACCAGGCCCAAGTATAAATCAGGAGAGGAGTGGCTGGAGAACAGCCCGGCAGAAAGGGATCTGGGGGTGCTGGCTGACAGCAGGCTCAGTAGGAGTCAGCAGTGTGCCCTGGCAGCCAAGAGGGCAAACCGGACCCTGGGGAACATCAAACACAGTATAACCAGCTGGCCGAAAGAGGTGATTATCCTGCTCTATTCAGCGATGGTGCAGCCTCACCTCGAGTACTGCGTGCAGTTCTAGGCCCCACAATTTAAGAAGGACATGAAAGTACTTGAATGAGTGCAGAGGAGGGCAACAAAGCTGGTGGAAGTGTTGGCAGGAATGTCCTGTGATGAGCAGTTGAGGACTCTGGGTTTGTCTAGGTAGGAGAAAAGGAGGTTGAGGGGTGATCTCATTGCTCTCTACAGCTTCCTGAGGAGGGGAAGCGGAGAGGGAGGTGCTGAGCTCTTCTCTCTGGGATCCTGTGACAGGACGTGTGGGAATAGTTCAAAGCTGTGTCGGAGGATGTTCAGACTTCACATTAGGAAGCATTTCTTTCCCGAGAGGGTGGTCAAATGCTGGAACAGGCTTCCTAGAGGGGTGGTTGATGCCCCCTGCCTGTCAGGTGTTCAAGAGGCATTTGGACAACGCCCTTAACGGCATGGTTTAAATTTTGGTCTGCCCTGAAGGAGTCAGGCAGCTGGACTACATGATCATTGTAGCTCCCTTGCAACTCAAATATTTTGTTCTCTTCTAGTCTAGTCTAATGTATGCTATGCTATGCTATGCTATGCTATGAAGAAGAGGGTTGATGGCATTACAACTCCTATAGCTGTGCAACCTGGGCTCAAAAACCAGCTCAACGCAATGCAACGCAACCCAACCATCATTGTACTTTCTCTTGGAGCTAGCGCTGGCAGGATTCAGCTTAGAAGAGGACACTTCCCTACCAAAGCCCTCCTGGTCCCGTAACTGTGGGATTTTAGGAGAGCGTGAGTGCCCAGGATGAGTGCACTTTCGCTGTTGGCCAAATGAGGAGTGAAATGCCAGCCTGCATGACATGAAAGCTGAAGGAATGTTTTTCTTGGTAAAGGCTTGGGCTGGTAAAAATCACTCTGTACCTGCCAAATACTGTTACGCCAAGGCTTGCCTCTGGCTCGGATGCCCCTGCCTGTTGTCAGTGCGTCCTTGACAGTCCTCCCCATAGCAAGGTTGCCCTGGCTGACATCAGACAGCGGAGAGAAACCAGAGCAGAGCAGAAGTGTCAGTAGCTGGGCAGAGAGAGGGACTGGATGCACGCTCAGCATATTGCACCTGCGGCAGAGCCAGCTTCCCCTCATGCCCGCTCTGCCCTCGGCACCTGCTGCGCTGGGTGCGCAGCCGCAGCAGGATTTCCTGCGGCAGAAGGCACCGCCGACATGGCCCTGGGGCTCTGGGGGCCCGTGACCGTGCCCCCCATCAGGCTGGTGTCACCCACAGTGGGGCGTGGGGGAAAGGGAAAGGCAGCAGGGGAAGGGAGAGAAAGCAGCACCCAGAGACTGAGTCGGAGAAATAGCAATTTATTTCCTTTCTCGTGACTAAAGAGTTGATGCAGCCCTCCTAGTGCTGCCGGCGGCGCGGCCTCTTGCGGGGCTGGGCAGAGTCCTGGGGGCCGGGAGCCCTCCTCTTTGGGGGGCGCCGGGGCCCCCCGGGCGAGCAGTGCCTGCCCCGGCCGGGAGCAGAGGGGCTGCGGCTGCAGCCCTGGGCGGAGGGACCTGCCGCCGCCGCCTCCCCCGGCTCCTCCTGGGGCTGCTCCTGCTCTGCGGGGACAGGCGCGGATGGGGGGTGGCCGGGACCCCCGCGGAGGGCGGCCTACGACGTGCTGGGTTGTTCCTGCCCGTCGGGGCCTGCAGGGCTGCTGGAGGAGATCAGGCTGGAGGCGGGAGTGCCGCCCCGGGAGGCGGTGGGGCTGGGGCTGGCTGCCGGGCCGTCGTTCTCCTGCCCGGCAGCGTGGGGGTCCTGCTGGCCCAGGTGCTGACGGATCTCCCTGCCGCACAGGCGCACGGCGGCGCTGATGAGCCGGAGGACGAATGTCCGCGTGTGCTCTTGCAGGTAGTCCTGCAGCTCCTGCGCCAACACCTCCTCATCCAGCCCCCAGAGGCACAGGTAGGCCAGCATGGTGCCCTCCGCCGCAGCCACCTCCCACCTCCGTTCCTCGAAGAGCGCCCCGAGCTCCTGCCGCAGCCACAGCAGCAGGGGCCTGATGTTATTTGGGTGGCTCTTGAAAAAGTCCGCCCAGACTTCAGGAGGGAAGCCGCCGACCTGAGCCCTGGGTACTGGCCCCGCAGCCCCCTGCTCGTCCTCCTGGTCTTCAGCTGGTGGCTCTGCGGGGCCTGGGACATCGAACACCAAATAATCATCATTCGACCACACTGAGAACAAGATGGTTGTCGTCCACGACCTGCACAGGGGGCAATTTGGCTTCTGCCATGCCCAGCACAGTGCACAGCCTAAGCAGAATGGGTGGAGGCAAGGTGACAAGTAGGCAACGTCCTCTTGATTGTCATGGCAGATGGGGCAGCTCCACCTGCTCTCGACAGTCATGTTCTCTACGTGCTGTGGCGAGCCAGGGAGCACTGAGGATGAGGAGCTGCTCCCTCTCACTGGCACCACAGCGATGGGTGTTGTGTGCTGCAAAATGGACAGAGGCCACAGTCACTTGCTATCCCCTGGAGGGGAGGAAGAAGTGCCCAGGCCCCTCGAGAAGGACACCCTCCCAGCTCCCCAAGCGCCATCACCTGCTGCACAGCCACGCCGGGGGGACCTTTCTCCGTGCAGCTCACCTCCACTGCTGCAAGCACGCCCTGTGGTACAGGGGATGGCTCCGGGACAGGCACTGAGAGCTGCCGACAGCAGCCCCCAAAGCACCACCCAGCACCGGGAGAAGCCTTGCTGCACCCTCCAGACCTCGCAGGCACACTCGGCAGGAGTCCAGGCACGAGCCAGGCTGTGCCAGGCTCTGCCAGTGCCCAAAGATAAGCAGCGAGGGATGTGAAGTCACAGTCCATCGCCTATTGACATCACAGTCCACCGCTCGGTGCCGTCAGGCTCCACCACTCGGTGATGTCACAGGAGGCCTTCCACCCCCACAGGCGCACGGCATCAGGAGAAAAAAGAAAATATCTTGTTGCTCCAGCTTGGTCACCAGCAACACGCGTCCATGACCATGCCTCGTCCTCACTCCTGACGCCTTGCAGAGGTCTCCTGCGCTGGGGGAGCGTGGTGGGACCACTCAGCGTGGACTGCCCGTGGCTGGATGGCGCCTCCCCCAGCTGGCTGCCTTTCCCTGGGCGATGCTGGGATTTGCAGGGAGGCCCTGGCTGGTCAGTGGCCAGCCCTGGGTGAGAGTCTCCCACCCTGCTGGGGCGTGCCCCCCGCCAGCAGGGAGTAGCCTAACGGGGCGTTTTGCTCCAGCCCCATCCACTCCCGCTGACACTTGCCCACAGTGCCAGGTCCCTCTCTGCTTACTGAGTTTGCTGGAGCTCCTGGCCAGCTGTTGCATTGGTGGCCCTCAAAAGCACCAGCAATGGAGCCTGATCCTATGTACACAGGAAGGAGTTGTAGTTGCTGTGCTTCGTAGTCTCTAATCAGGAAACCATATCTGATGAGGAACTATGCGTAGCCTTGTTTGCAAGCAGCAAACATCTGCTGTGTTGTGTTGGGGAATTTTCATGGTACACCTCAAGGCTAATTACACTCATGTTTGTGCTTAAACACAAAAGAAAAATTTAATGAACAATGCATTGGGCAGAGTCCTACCACCATAAGCAGTTCTACATAGACTCTGCAAAGATGCTTCAGGAGCCGCTTCCTTACGTATACTTGCCCCAGCACCCATCCCAAGAGTGGTTGCATGGGACACCTCAACCCAACCGTTGGTCTATCCCCCAGCCCAGCTCTACTGCCCAAAAGTGGCCCCTGGGCGCTCCCATTCCAGGATGGCCACAAGACAATGCTGCAGCTGTTTCTTACCACCAAGGGAAACTTCACTCCCTTGCAGGGAGTCCTTCTGCCTCTGTCATCACTGCTTCTGGCCAGTTCAACCCCTTCTGCAGCTGGGCCTTCTTGCCAGATCATACCACTGCTGAACACTTACAATTTGAATTTCCCCTTCACCATGAAAGAGGACAGCAACATAAATGATGTGCAAGTGCAATTATTGCTCTAGAAATGGCACAGCACAATGTGGTTTTAATTGTGTGACAACTTTAGTTGGGTAACTTGCAGTTTTAATATCAAAAAAGGTGATGGCTGGGGATGTCTTATACTGGTAATGCAGTTGGTGAGGTCAGACCTTAAAATTTAAGCAAAAAATGAATGGTAATCTTAGGGGCAAAGTTTTTTCAGATCTTTTGGTTCTCTTTATAAATAGAACCAGAACAGAGTCATCCTGGAGGCTGCTAAAAAAAAAAAAAAAACAACAAGAGAGAGAGAGAAAGAGCTAATGAGGAAGATGACTTGCATATCTTTGAGTAGGAAAAAGTATGGCCACAGGGGAAGAGCAGCCTCATGAATTTTAGCGATTAATAAAAAATACAAAAACATTGTCTGAAAAATGCATGTACAGAATGATATCTATGTGTGTAATGCTTTATTATGGGACCAGAAAGCTGCTTACGATGCGACATAGTAAGCTGAAAATGGTTTGATATAATATGCTGGTCCAAGCACAGGGGCTGATCTGCTGGGAGATGGGCTGTCCATGGAGGACAGCATTCCCCAGCAATGAAAACCAACTGGTTTGTTTCCCACCACACGCTGGTGGCCCGAACAGGCATTAGCACCATGCCAAAAGTCTAATGACCCAAATTGTTGAAACATACACAATAAATATTGGGTGCACATATGCCGCGAAAAAGATGTAATATTGCCTTCTTTGTCCTCTACAGAACAGTTCTCTATTCAGTGTTTGAAAAGGTCAAGTATAGCCCTGGCCAGTACTGAGGGGATGACATAATGCCAGTTTGACATGATTTGCCTATTTAGAAGGTTGTAATGTTATAAAATCCAGCATCTGAGAGAAGGGGAAATTACCTTAATTCTTCATGGAAGCACAATGCGTTATTGTGCTGTGCCTGCAAACATACAACTCACAAAGAGTGGATTATAATAATATAGGATTTCGTTTCAGATCTTGGACAAAATCATCATCTCCCCAAGCAATATTGACATGGATTTACCAACTTTTATTGCCGTTCTTTTCTTTTGTTTCAAGCTTCTGTACAGTCTTCCTATCTATTGCTTGTAGCCTGTCCTGGCATCATTTCTTAAACTTCTAAAATCCTATGGCATCCTCTCATTCATGACACATAAGGGTTGCATTTCTTCTGTATTTCTCCTCAGCCCCCACAAGGAAGACAGATTAGCCTAACTCATGATGTATTTTTAACCATGTTAAGAATTAGTACATCAGCAGGGTACCTGTAATGACAGAAGCAGTCCTTGCAAAACAAACCAGAATGACCGGATTTGGAGACCGGTTCACCTTCCTGGGCCGGGGATTTGAGAGCTGATTGATCACTGGATGAACTGTCTGTGTTTCAAGTGCGAGTGCAAATGAAATGGGGTAAAGCTGAAGTAACTGTGAACATAATGATTTGGGAAGGGTTCCGTGGCTCCTGTGACCAGCGTGAATCCCAGCAACTGCGCAGTAGCTCTGTTAAATGCAGCGTTAATATGCAGCGTATAACCCTATAGAGTATTACATATATGTGTTCCACGGCGGTGCTGCTGTTCAGCAAAAACTAAACCTGTTCCAGTCTTGCCAAGAGAAAACAGACTCCTACCACTGTGCAAATGTATTGGGGTGTGTGTGTATATGCATGCATGTCTATGGATACACAGGGGCTGTCAGACGGTGCAAGAACCGTTCATCTGTCTTTCATCAGTGTCATGGCTGGTAAGTCAGATACTGAGGTTTTCTTGTGCTGTATCTGCGTAGCTTGTATGCATTCCTCTTCAAAACAGATGTTTCAAATTAGCACCAAACAAATGATAAGCAGGCCCTGGGTATGGTGTGGAAGAGTAGCAAATTGCCAGGGAAGAAAGAAAGTTTTAAGCTTCTTGAGATGTTCATAAACAGGAAGCATTTAAATGATGTAGAAAACAGCCTTTTGAATTTCAGTTTATAAATGCCAGTTGATGGGATTAGAGTCACAGTTTTGTTCTTGGTGAACTCACCCTTTTCTTGATGTTAAATTCCTGAGAAAACATCTAAGATGTAACAGCTAATCTTATTTGTAAAATTACAGAATCACAGAATCACAGAATCATAGAATCTTTTGGTTGGAAA
>VYZW01034805.1:3420-14205 GCA_013401315.1 Balaeniceps rex | reverse complement strand
CAAATGCCTGCATTTCGAATTATTTGAATGGTAATTTAAGTGTTTGTAATTGACTAGATTATAAAATAGTGGAGAACAGAAGCCATATAGCTGTAAAATATGTAGAAGAAATATTTTGGGCATTTATTTACTGAGAACATGATAGTCGTAATGCATTGCATGCTACTGAACTTACCCAAAGATCATATAAATTCTACAGAAGAAATCACAAATAATTGCATTAATGTTTTGTTGACTTCTACATTGTAAAAGCCTAAACAAGACATAAAGATGCATCTGTTTTAATGATCCATTGAATCCCAAAACAAACCTTGCAGAAGACTGGGCAAACTGGATAATTGTAGAGCTTTTAGCTATGTTTTATAATAAACTCAATGGGAGTTGGATGCAAAAATCCGCAAGCATTTCTTTTATTTTCTGTTATTCATGTATTCCTATTATGTTGGCGATTTTACCCTGTAGTGTCATAAATGTAATATTCAGATATATGCTCTTCATACACCAGTTAATCAGAGCTGTTTTTGAAACAGCCTACTACAAATGAAGACACAGGCTAAACTGAAAATACAGTAAAAATTTAAGTCAGCAGACCATATTTATCCATGTAGTCTCTAACTCTGATGCATTTTCTTTTTACATTTCCACTCTCTCTATAAGTGCCTATCAACATATAGCTTTTATCTCTGTCCATGCTTTTTGTGTTCAGTATTAGGCTTATTTTTCCGAAACTGTTTGCAAAGCAATTCAATCATTATATTCACAGACTTGGATAAATGATTTCTGGCATATATCCTCTAGAAGGAATAGAGAAGATCGACACCAAACAGAGAAACTTAAGAAAATGGAACCATAATATCATAAATATTGACATTCATCAGGGAGTAAATGTATAGCCTAATTCTCGTCAATTTTGTTTGTAGTCTACTTGTGACCATCAGATCTCGTCATGGTAAATTTAGATACTCTGCAATAGGACTGCTTGAGCAAAGGAGTCTTCTACCAACTCTCTTTTAATTGGAGGATTAACATGTAATTTTGACTGACTTAATACACTGAGACTTCTCAGAGGTATTTCCCCACATCAGATGTAACGTTTTAGTAAAATAGCATAGGAGATTCAGACCCCATTCCTGTACCGATATTTTCTCCTTTGGAAAAAGTTTAAACCTTGGCAGTCTGCTCAGTTGTACTGTTATTTTTGAGTAACCAAACTATATTTTTTTCTCACAGAATTAATACAAAAGATGTATTCTTCCTTCGAGAACATATAGTAAAATGTTTGTCAGACCTAAAGATACATTTTTTATATTTTGCAGAAAGACTTAATCTCAGAAAGAGGAGTAATGCATACCAAATCCCTACCATCTCTTCTTTCATTTTGTTATTAACATAATATCTGATCCTTACATTCAACTGTTAAATATGGTTAGAAGTCTATATGAACACTGACATGAACAATTTATGTATAGTTTGAATATAGTACTCAAATCTATGAAAATTCAAATAGTGTACTTGCCACTGTTCTTAGAGCCTTGTTTCAGTATTTTTAAAATATTCTCACATTAAATAATTT
Source organism: Balaeniceps rex (assembly GCA_013401315.1). Classification (NCBI taxonomy): domain Eukaryota; kingdom Metazoa; phylum Chordata; class Aves; order Pelecaniformes; family Balaenicipitidae; genus Balaeniceps; species Balaeniceps rex. Next base: position 12,632 of record VYZW01034805.1, on the reverse strand, counting down.
CCCTTTAGAAGGAGTGAGAGATATTGAGTTCTAAAGACAACATGCATGTTAATGAGTACATATGGCATGATGTAGACCTATACCATATCCATATACACCTATAATAATTGTTTTGAGGCAGAGTGCAGAATGGTATGAATACACAGAACACAAAACTCAGAAAATCAGATTTTCATTGACTTCCAAGGGCGTGAAGCTCAGAAATATTGACAAGTAATAGTAAAATGGAGAATGAAGTAGTATGATGTTTAAGCATGTTTGGGAACAATGCTAAGAAGAATTGTATACATTACTCTACAGAAAATCAAGTGAATAAAAGTTATTCTCACTTTAAAAGTTTGGATATACCTGCCTATAGCCTAGCCTTACAAAATTGCAGTAATACAAACAAAACCAGTCAGAACTCAAATAAATTGGTTGTGAAAGTTGCTTAAAAATAATATTACTCACATTACCTCCTGGATTCTGTTGGTAGTAAATGGGTCGCTAACTCTTAAGTGGCTTTGAAAACATTTCTGAGGATGGTAATGTTAATGCTGCAATCTAATCTTCCTGGGCAATTTTCTCCTCTGTCAGACCTATCCCTGAAGTCACTGAGCTGTACATACTGTATGTTTTTGCACCCTGGGGTTGAATATTGCTGAGCTGTGCCCATCTAGATAGGAGATAAAAGGATCAACAAAGGTAGACTGAAGACTTCAGAACTTGAAAAAAATGGATTAAAACATTTTTCGAAGTTATTTCCAGTAGGACTGAGGTCTTGCCTGTTTCTCCACTGAACCACGACAGTCTGGAGGGAGTGCTAATAATCTATGTCATCTCCACAAGGAGATTTTGGCTGTATTTTGCAAAGTTAATCCAGAGTGTTTGTTGGTGTGCCTAAAAAGTGACAAGCTAACGGTGCCCTCATTCCAGAATGCTCTCATAATCATCCTACTGTAATTCCAGAGGTTAAGAGATATTTTTTTCAAGCCATGATAAATGACATGAAAAGAATGATCAGATTACTTAAGAGTTTTAGAATTCATTTGCTTAGGTTCAGCTTTTTCCTTACAGTTTAATCTGAACCTTGCAACTATATAATCATTTACACCCAGATATATTAATATTTAATTCAATTGATGTCGCTAAATTGAACAGCATTTATTCCTTAAAGCAGAGTCAAGTTCAATACCAGGTTAAAAATGTATGCAGAATAGGAATTAGCACCTCAGTGGTGCAGTTAAAGGTATCTGATGAAAATGAGGCTTTCAAAACCTGTGGCCAGGAAATACTTTAAAGAGAACAGAATATTCCTAACTTCTAAAATAGACTGTATGAAAACCATAAAGTGATTACTAAGGGCAAATGTCTAAAACTTTGTTCAATATCTTTGGTGGTCTTTTGTATGAGATGATATGGGTATTACTCTTACAAATATGTTAGGGTTAGAGATATGGCAAGTGAGAACATGATGAAGTTTATCTTTCATAAATTATATAGTGATCTAAAAACTGAATTAATAATGGTTTCTTGAAAGTTCAATTGATTCACTCATGTTTCTTTCTTAATCTAGTAGTCTTTAGATTTAAATAGGTATGGATCCTTTGAAGCTCACATTTCTAGTAATCACAAGAACATCACATGCTAGTTAAAAATCTTGGGCTTATTTTAGAATTTACAGCACATAGAATTGTTTCTAGTTTTAGTTCCACCTACAGAAAATGAAGTAATTTAGAATTATGAACTAACTAAAGTGTATTAATTTGCTTTCTAACCCAGACTGTTAACCTAAGTTCATGATCGTAACACTAGAATCAGTATTTTCTTGTTTCATTGCCCTATATTCAGGAAGATATTGTATTCGAATGCCTTCACATCCTTCAAAAATTATTTGCTATTTACTACTTTCCACCCCTACTTTGTGACTCATGATACCAGGAACTTCCCAAAACTGTTTTTCTACTTTTATCCACTGCTGCCTTTAGCTCTTTATTTTAGGTTATTGCGTTATTACAAAACTGAGATGGCTGAGGTTAAATTATTGATTGCTAATATGAATTTGCATTAAATGCTAATAATAGCATTTAGTGTAAAGTTGTGAATTGTTCTGGTATCTATTTCTAAAATGTATTTATTATTCATTACTTCATGCATGAGTTTAGATAAATATTTTTTATGAACTCTGCAATTTGACTGTTTTTCTATTTATGGGATGTGATGGACTATCTCAGTTACTTAGTGCTACTTCTGTTTTCTGGTAGGCTATTTGAAATGTTTTATAGAGCATAATTCCAAAGAATAAATTATCTTGTCGGTACACAAATCCCCCTATTTGCATATGAATATGGCATTCATCTAGAGACCAGCCATTCTTCTCAAATTTATGCAAGCAAAAATCCATGTTCCTGAAAGTTTTCAAACAGCGAGTAGCAAGGAATGTAGCTAAACACTCTAGACCATAATTTAAGAGGATAACTGTAGGCGTTGGTTTTGTTTATTAGACCAACTCTAGTTTTGATCTTGTCTGTAGTATAGGAAATAATCATTAACATGTTACAAAACGTTAGCAAAACCAGTCTGACGAGTACATTTTCAGCTAATCTGTACCTGTAGGACCACTTGAGCTCTTGCTGAGATCCATTAGCCTTGACAAAGGAACGATGGAAGGAATGATGCCTGGAGTACAGTTTATTAAACTTGTCTGGAAAGTTGCATTTCTATCATTTCAATTTCTAAAACAAAAAGCCATGCAGGACTAAGTACAATGCCATGAGAGGTTTTGGCACTGTCTGTAGACATCAACACAGACTCCTGAAATAGGATCCTAGGCTCCATCTGTGGGTAGGGGAGGCCAGTCCAGAGTTCCTACTCCAGAGATGGGAGAGTGAGAGTCGAACAGTCGGCATGAGGGAGCTCACAGACAGGATGAACAGGGTTTATATAACCTCATCCATATGCAAACAGTCCAGTGAGTTGCCAGAGCTATACCAGCATGCCACCCACTCAAGTAACGTCTTTATTATTCATTGAAAGATGCCGCAGTTTTCTTTTGGTGTTGCAGAGCCCGTGTTAGCAGGGGATAAATATTACAGAAGGTGGTTATAGAGGTTTTATGTAATAAAGTAAGTTCCTATTGGGAACCTGACTTTTTGTCAGGGAGCAGAGAGGGCCAGTTGTTCCCTAATGGCAGTGAGCTGTGCCCTCAGCCACAGGGCACAGTCCCATGGGGTCTGCACCCGGTGGGCAGAGCCAGGTACTGGTAACATGCTCCATTGACCACCCCAGACAGGCCCCTGAGAGATGACTCAGGTCCAGGGTCCAGTGAGGGAGTCCAGCCAGGAACAAAAGGAGATTGGGTCAGAGACAGGACTGGAGACAAGGCTGTAACATGGGTTCATAGTCTATGCAGGAGGCAGGGCTGAAGACAGGACTGGAAAAAAGCCACTATGTATGTCTGAGGGGTCCATCCAGGAGACAAACTACCTACAGTGTAGGTTCAGTATCCATCCAGTAGTTAGGACCAGAAGCAGAGCCAGAGACTGGCATTGCTGCAGCACTGCTGGGGCAGGGACTGACAGCCCCAGGCTGAGCTGAAATGGGGTCCTGGGCCGTGGGCAGGGTGGGGGAGGCCTGGGGAGATGCTGGGCATGGACAGCAAGCCTCATTGGTGACCTCAGGACCCTGACACTTCTGGGTTTTATTCATTATTATAATTTTGTCTTATCATATCAGTGAAATGTGGTAAGTTGTGTCAGATTTATATGTTAATATTTTCTGAGATTTTGAATGTTCTAGGAAAGAATTAAGTAAGGGGTAGCTCAGTGTTATTTTTTAGTAAAGAGCTTCAAGTTACCTTTGCTCTCATTAAACATACTTTTTCCATTACAGATTTACAGTATCATGTTTACAATTAGCTGCTGGTTAACATTGAAGAGCTAATGCATGTAGCAGATATCGTCCTGTATCTAATCTATAAAAATGTTGAAGTTAAGTTTGGATTACCTCAAATACCTAAATCCAACCTAGTTTCAACTCTAGACAAATCTCAGGGGATAATTTAATCTCAGATAAGTAATTTAATTTTAAAGTGAACATTTTTTACCTGTTTTAAAAGGCTTGAAAGGGGAAGTGGGAGAAAAAAATAAGCAAAAAGGCAGATGTGAAACAAAACAACAGATTGTTGTAGCTGCAGATGAAGGATGACAAAAGAGCAAATGATCATAACTTACAAGGATAATATGTAGAAGTGAGATACATAGGGAGTGTAGAAAAGGAATTATAAAACGAAGCTAGAAAGAACAGGAAGGAGAGAAGGGAATTCACCTGATCAGTTGTTCACAGGAGAAGATCACTCTAAAATCTAGTGCATCGGGGGCAAGGGAGCCTCTGAGCCCAACTAGGCAAAAGAAAACAGAAGACAAAGTGCCACACTGTCTCAGGTTGAATCTGATTTGTAAAATAACCTCAGGAGAAATCCTTAACCTTCCATCATGTATACTTTCAAGATTCATAATTTCAAAGATATGGTAGTTTACTGCAGTGTCAGTACAGGCATCTCGTTTCCACAGCTCACCACAGGACCTTGCAGCAGTTACCAAATCTATGAAATTATGGTTACCATTTATTTAACAGCTGTACTTGACTTCTTGAGATATCTCTGTGCAGTGAGTGTTCTGTCAAACCTTTTTTGAACAGTTTCTTCAAATATTTCTCTGTTACCCAGTTCTGCTTGTTTGCTAGTCCAGTGTTGCTTAGCACAGAGCTGTACAAAGATTTGCTCAAATTGGAAATTACGTAAATTTGTTTTTATGGTGCCAGGAATTATAGCATAAAGGGTTGGGCTTGCGTAGTATTTTTAGCAAGACTATGTAGTATACATTATTATATATATACACTTAGTATACTAGTTTTTAACAGTAGTCTAAAATCTTTACTGAATTAAATAAAATATTTTGATTGGTCATGGTGTCACGTTAATTTTCAGGGTTTTTTTTTCTTGTTAGACAAAAACAGTGAAAATGATTACTCATAGGTGGTGAGTGTAGTGTTACTATTATCCTGTAAAAGTTCCTGAGGCAAGCACAGAAATTGCTCTAAAAAGCTAACTCCTTTTTTCAGAAAATGTTAGTAACTTTCATTGAAGCCAGAATAAGGATGTACACATTTACCCCTTGGATGTGAATATGATTCCTGAAAAAATGACAGGCAACTGAAAGCTCTTTGTCCTGCCAAAGGAATTTGTATTAGATAGAATAATTTCATAGTATAGTGGGGATCCACTGAGATTTGGATTCATATCACCTGCTCGTCATTGTTTCCAGCAGTAGGAGCTCCTTCAGTGCTCATGAAGAGGGGAAAAAAAGCAGCTGAATTCTAATTGCATCTCAACTGTATCTTTCCTAAGTGCAATACAAGGTTACAGGAACCTATTACTCTTGTGGTGGCATCCAAAAGGCAGAGAGTCACATTCCCTCCATTTCCTCCATTTTCCATGGAACAGAGTTAAATCCAGCTCTCCCTGCAACCCTCTTTGTCCCAGCATATTTCATCAACCACCAAACTGTCTAGTTTTTCTCTAAAATTAGACAAAATTATGGCAGAAAAATCCTTGAAGGACTATTAAGCAAAAAGACACTAGTTCTTTTTCAGGAAGGCATCGAGCTGCAAATTGCTGGAAGCTGGGAAAATGCTAGGAAAGGATCACTGCATGTACATCTTATTCTTACGCTCTTCTGTAGGCATCTAATAGTAGCCACTGTGAATGAAGCTGGTGAATGGCTGAAGCTAGATGAAGCTGTGGTGTGATCCAGTGCAGTTGATCCTGTGGTCTCACAGTGAAACATCCATCTGTTCTTAACTAATTCTTGCAATTCAGTAGGTTGCATCTTGTATTTCTGTTCTGTAGGCCAAGGATAGAAATCTGACTGAAGTCCTGGCTATTACAATGCTATATAATACAGTTTGATTTTCCTGTTGTCTTTAGAAAGAATTTATCCCCCCAAATTTACTAATTTAAAATACAAAATCAGAATCCAGAAAGACTAACTGTATCTCAAGCAATCTTGCTGTGTGGTGATATATGTTACCATATACCATATATATTTTGCTCAGCATCATAGTAATGACAGTCTTGAACAGAACAAGGTGCCCTGAGTCCTAGTCCAGTGACTGTGCTCTAGGAAACAGATCTTTTAATTTTCCAGTAAGATCTGTCCCTCATTACTGAACAAGATGGGTTTTGAAGGAGACTAAATAGAAGTTGCCAAAGCAATCAACTGAACATGAACAATATCCTAACTTTGAAGTTGCTGTGACAAATATATGTTTCATGATGGAGTGGAGTACTTCAACTGAGCTGTTCCTGGGTAAATAATACATCAACATCAGAAACACAAACTCGTAGAAAGGCCAATGGGGTTCACAAAGTACAGTTCACTGTTGACAAATCATCTGTCAAGTAAAATGAATTGTCTTTGCTGATGTTGAACTTATAGTTATTATAGATACAGTTATTGTACTTACATAGTGGTAATGTAGAGTTATAATAAATATTGGTATAAAAATCGGAAAAGAGCTGTGAGGATGATTTTCCTAGTCAATGAGGGTTGTTCCATTAGCTTGCATTAGCTGTGGTCTGAGAATTATTTCTGTGCGTTCTGAGCCACACATAAGCAATGGAATGTAACCTTTAGATTATAGATACTAGATAGTGTTATTTAAATTCAAGCTGTTTCTATTGATTTTGTTTTGTTTCTGTACATGCCATGAAAAATGTCTCTAAAAGTACTTTCAGGAAAATATTCAGCATCACCAAACATGATCATCCAAAGTGGCATCATCATCCAAAGAGCTAGGCTGCTGACGGAAGTTACAGATTTTGTGTAAGGCATCCAGGTTTTTCAGAGTTTTATGAAAAAGTTCATTTAAAATCTAAGCATTTTGACTAGCCTGATAATATAATTGAAATGCATGACATAAGGCAGAACCTTGCACACACTTCTTGGAACCTACTATACTTCTCCCATAATAAACTTTCTTTAATTATATTGGTCTGCTGGATGTTAGGCATAGTTTTTCTCATACAACATCCTGTTCCTAGCTATTCTTAGATCCTTTCCAGGAATACATGTCGTAAGATTAGTTTATTCTCTAGAACGCCCAGTCATGCTAACTCTGCTGTAGCACAAGTTCTGTTGCAATGTCGAGAGATAACTTTTTTATCCAGCTGAAATCATAAATGCAAAGAGGAAAATTATATCCCATTTAGTGTTGAACAAGGCTGAAAGCTTTAATTAAAAAAAAAACAAGTTTACAGTACTTACTCTAGCATCAATTTCTTCTCCAGCTCTGCTAAACTGGCTGCCGACTTACTTAAAAGATTCATCCTTTCTTATTGTGGTATAGTCTCCACTCAGAAATTTCTTGGTCAGTAGCTACTAAAATTCTCCAGGTTTTGATTCCTTAACACCAGAAGTGTTTATCAGTGTTCAACAGGTATTGACCTACCTAAGAAAATGGTCTATAATAATCTACACATGATGACTGGGGGAGCACCTCCTCTACAAATAATCACTGCATTTCTTTTCCTCACTCGAAAAATAAAGAAAGAAAAATCAAGACAGAAAAATCCACATTGTTAACAGTCGATACAATAAAATAAAGGAGACCTTAAATTCATTTGCATTTAGAGCAAATCTGCCTTACAACATGTTTGAAATCATGTGCCTTCTGATATCACAGATTCAGTCAATTCCAAACCCCACAATAAAGATATTCTGAGTCTCATTGGGAACGAGACGTCTTGTAGAAATTATCGTATAGCATACCAGATGGCATCTTTCTTGCAGACATCACTTCAATGTGCTTCTTCTATTGCCTTGGAGAAGAAAGAACCAAGTATCGCTATCCCTGTAAGAGACTTATGCGTCAGTTTTTCTGTGCAGGAATAGGTACATCTTTTTTGATTGTGGTATCACAGAAGGATTATCATGGGATTTATGTTCTTTGAAATCATAGGAAAGCACAGTAGTATGTAAATGTGTTGCAGGTGAGACCATCTCGTACAGTCTGTATGACATTTTTCAGTATCAGGACCACCTTTAGGCATAGGCCAAGTAGGCGCTGTCTGCAGCAGCACACTGGTGGGGCTGGCACTGAATCAGACTAGCAAAACGAAGAGAGCCTTCTAGTCTCAAAGCAATAGCACCTGCTCCAGGTTCCACTTGCACTGGCTTGGAAAAACTGTCCAAGCAGCCCCCCTAAGATAAGTGTCCTAGACTGGCAAAGAACAAGGAGATCTAAAAAGCTGCAAGTTCCCACAATGAAAGTCTTGACCCTAATCCCCGCATTCCTGGCTCTGCTCTGTGCCTTCCTTTGCCTTTGCCTTACTACTAGCCTTTGGCGGGAAAAGGAGGGGAAAAAAGGTCTTGCAGATAACAGGATACTCCAGCAAAGATACAGTAGTCAGGGATGAGGACAAGGCAGCAAGCTGACTATGTTTCTCCTTATTTTCTTTTCCCTTGCTGAGCAACCTTATGTTGTGTTGATGGGCTCAGACACATATACTGGCATGGGACAGAGTTGGAGGAGAGTGCGCAGTAGGACCAGCAGTGCTATAATCAACCAGTGGTGGGGCCACGGAGATAGTTAGACACAGTACCAACAGCTACATGAGGAAATGTGTCTGGGGAGCCACTCAAAAACTGAATTTTGCCTACACTGTTGCTAGGCGTTGAGCCAAGCACTTCTCATCACTGGCAGCATAACTTCCATGCTGTTTATAGTAAGGTAAGGAAATAGCAGTTTGACCATGAAACTGGTATATTGATTGTTGGCTGTGCCTTATTGTGGGCAGAACATTTTTGTTGGTGGGGGACACAAGATGCAGAGACAATTGTGTCTATGCATGTATGGGAAATACAGGAGTCAATCACGCATGGTCCTTTCCACGAGTGGGATTATGCTTCACTAGGTCCCTTTCTGATATCAATTTTTCTGCTTATGGGGGAAAGGGGAAGACAAAGTCAGGAATCCTTTTCAAAGGAATTCAGGATTTCTCAGTCAACTAAGAAAAATTCAGCAAGGATTTAATTCTCATCTTTAACATAATTTTGTTCTCAATTTGTTCTCTGAAGAGCTTGCCCAGCCTTTCAAATTTGCTTACCTAAGGGAAGTCCACTATATTTCAACTCAACATAGTCTACCCTCCTCCTTACAGCCTTGCTACTGAC
>VYZW01034800.1:39949-62005 GCA_013401315.1 Balaeniceps rex | reverse complement strand
TAGATGATGTCTATATATGCATATCTCAATCTACCTTTCTTGTTTTTTTCAGCTGTCTTCTCTTCATTGTTTTCTTTGCTTTTTGTTTTCTCCTGATCAGGCAAGGAACTCATATTTATTAGAGCACGTGTTGCTGTTACTTCATCAAGCCAGACCACATTACCTATGACATATATAAACACATACAAAAACAAAATGCATTTTGTATAATCAAGAAGTCACATACACCTCATTACTGGAGGGAAATTATTAACAGAAGTTCAGAAACGCTCTTATATAGTGACATGACAAAAAAAGTAATCAGATACACCTCTTGCAGAGGAAGTCATATTCTTTAACACACTTGACAAGCTGGAGGACACCCCGCTTTCATCNCTTTAACACACTTGACAAGCTGGAGGACACACCGCTTTCATCACATGACAACAAACACATACAACAACTGATCAAAACCAAAATCACCGAAATGCGCACCCATAGATATTAGAGACTGCTTCCTGAGCACAGCAAATTAGGATATTGAATCAGGGTCAGTGTATTTCATGAACGTGTTAGCACACAAATACGATTGCGGGCGGTGGGGTGGGAACAGAAGAAAGAAGCCTTGATTTTTTTTCCCTTTGGCAATTTAACAGAACCTTGGACCATATCGCAGAATTCCGTTCATCTCTTCCAAAAAGCAGGAAAATAGGGGAAAATAGGGGAGACTGCTCAAGCACAGATTATAACGTACACAGGTTAACAATATGATTCAGTACGTGCCTCATACATGCCTTAAGTATCCACAGTTGGTACTAAAATATAACTTATTAGGCCAATTAAACGCATGTTATAGATGCTGAAATTGAAAGAGAAAGACCTAGAACTGCTTAGAAACAGGTTTTGAACAAAAGCTTTCTGCACTGATGCATTCAGTGCAAATACAGCAACAAATGCCATTTACTGCGCTGCTGTTAAGCAGAGTGTATTCAGATATCAAGAAAACTATAGTGTCCCAAAAAAAAAAGATTCTCTCTTAAATTACTTGAACAGACAAGACAAGACTTACAAGGTGAAGAACAGTCAGGTACTAACTTCAATGATTGACTAGCTAATAACTTCTAATTTCTGTATGCCTACCTGCTCTTCACATCTCCAAATTTTCAAAGCCTTTACCGTTTTACGTTCATCGGTTTGAAACACAGAACACAGTTTAAATGCACCTTTGTGCTAAGACATCTTGAGATGTAATTCAATTGGGAACGTTAACATTTTTGCCATGTTGTGACGCAAATTTATGCTGAAAAGACAATGCTTTTTCTTGGAATTTTCACCAAGTATAGTTGGCATGCTAACTCAGACACAGCATGAAAATTAATCACTTAAAAAAAGATGTGTTTTAACTATAATTGGGTGAAGTACCATTACAACTCTGAGGCCTGCATTTTTGCACTGCAAGTTCACTCTGGTTCCACGCTAAATTCACACATGTAACATTTAAGAAAAAGGATAATCAGACAATCTTAGAAATATAGCCTCAGATACAGAGTTAAGCTGTGCACTTCCTAGCTTATGCATCACCACAGGTTCATCTAGCAGCTCTTTACTGCAGTTGTCCACCCAGGGCCCATTGCGTTTCAAATTTTCTGTCAGCTTGTGGCAGTATATCAGGCCGTCATACACAGTGACTTCAAGGTTACCAATATTTTGTAGCATACCACATCTTTTGTCTGGCACTTGAATGTAATTGCTCCAGGGTCATTCCAGGGAACCATGCTACTAATTCTCAGGTCTCAGCCATACTTGTCAATAAACCAGTTTCCAGCAATCCCAACCCAACTGGAAAACCTGCACTGGATCCTACTTCTTTTCCTATGATTTCAGTTACAGGATTTCTAGCCACATGACAGTCTCAGAGCCTTCCAGTTCCATGATCCAGCGCCCAGCTGTAGCAAACACCTCTTGTACACTCTTTAGTATCACTGAAGAAAGCATGACTGTCAACAACCTTATATCTTTCTGGCAATCTCACTGCATGCTTACTCCCCAACACAGCCCTTGCAATGTGAATTTACATTCCTTTTCCAACCTATGTAAATCCCATTCAACTGCTACCTTCTTCCACCCACAAATCTCTCCTTGAGAACACACTAAACAAATACGGCAACAAGTCTGCTCCTTTGCAGCACAAAACCATACCAACCTGCCTAACTGCACGCAGCTCAATAATCTTCTCTCAGAATGTCATCTTTTGTGACACTCACAAGCAGGTATACTATTTATGTCAAGATGTAAGCAGCACAAAATTTTAGACCTTTTCTTTTTTCCCCCCACTTAGAGACCTGCAAGTTATTCTGTGCTATCTCTTTCCAATAATAACTATCCAACCAGACAGTGGGTTTGATTTTCACCATATTTATTAATTGTTTCCTTATAAATCTCTTTGGACTAAGGCAAATGACAGGGAAACTGAGACAAAAATCAGTGACTTTGAAAGCCACTAAGACATCTGAGGTANCTTACATGACGTATCATCTAACCACTCAATATGAGCAGGAGGATACTCTTTGAAATAGGCAAAGATGTCCTGTGTACTCATCTCATCCACCCCACAAATGTAAATTGTGTCCAGTCTCACTTTAGGAATTGCTATAAAGAGGAAGAGATACAAAACTGGTACTTATTTCTATAGAGCAAGCTTTTATGTTAGCAACGTATGGGTTTATAAAGCAAACATTTTAAATAAGCTAAAAGGAAGCTAATTAAAGCAAAGTATGATGTACACCATTCTAAAACACCGTGACTTGAATTATTATTCCACAATGAAAAACTTCAATAAATTGAGAATTAGAAAGAGGTAACATTACAAGCATTGGTAGATGCAGCTACTGCATAGCAATCGAACGGCCTTAAAAACTTTTTTTTTTTTCTAAATGCTGCCAAAGTGCTACCATTGAGTACTAAAGAGACAGAATACTAATGAGGCCTGTGACCAGGACGTGTACAAAGCACTTCCACTTGTATCATCCGATGGCGAGCTGTTATAGGCCACGGCTTAGTGGGTCCAAGCTGCCAGTTGGAAAAAAAAGCCTTGAGAACTAACTGGATGCCAAAAGCGCCAATCTGTTGTGCACACATCTCCTGGCTGATCCGCTTATATTCCAACATGCCCAGCTTGCCATCTAAGAGCACATGCACAATCAGTCCAGCTTCACTGTGCATACAGCACAGAATCTGATCTCACTGTGCATGGGACACAGAGTCCTTCACTTATACACAAACAGTGACCAAGGTCTTTTCAAAGAATTTAAAGATTCTTAAAGCTGCACTGATCCAGAAGATGAATCTTGGACATGCAGCACTAGGTGCTGTTGCCAAACAGTAAATAAGGTACAAAAAAATGTTTTCTTCTTTCTGGGGTTGGTAAAACGAGGAGCGAAATGATAACTGTAAAGTAGTTTAAAAAGTAATGACATTGCAACAAAAATGTGGGGAAAAAAAAAAGTGAATTACTTTTAGTAATGATCTGGGAAAACCTCTGGGATGCAGGAAATATTATAGGATAAATCAAGTAAAGGAACTGTGGGGAAGTAAACAAAGGAATCTTTTCTTCTTGACTGTTGGATAAACTTGTACCTTTCTTCATCGTGTCCCGATCCAGTGCCACATTCCTTTGGGCGAGATTCACTTCAGCTCGAAAATGAAAGCGTTTTGCTCTTTGTTCCTTTTTCTCAATCGCTTCCTGCAAAATGCAAAACAATGCAGTCAAAACAGGAATCACAGCAGCATTCCCAACAAGAGATTTAAAATAAAATTTACCAGACCGCAACAATCTATATTAATAATTCTATTAATTCTAAGGAGATCCGTATGTTTCAGAATGCGGAAATAGTTCATTGAAACATTTCTGTGCCACGTAATAGTTTTAATATAGGTCCAGCAACACAATGGGAATCAAGATGCATGGAAAACAAGCTATCTCGGACAATGCTCAGGCTCCATGATGGAACAGTAACATTATCTTTTCCTTCCTAACAAATGTACAGAGGCTGTGCTCAAAAACAACTCTCTTAAAACAAGCATTTTTACCACATGGAAAATTAGTCTTTTAAGAGATTTTTTCCCTATCTGTTTTTTAAATATATACAAAAATGTAAACTTGCCTCTCTGAGCATGAATTTAACAACACTAGCTGGAGTGCTGACTTAGAGATCTTATTTAGACTGGCAATTCAAGCTGCTTTTAAGTAGCTCATGAGCAACAGCTTATGTGGATCTCGTGCAGTTTTTGAAACTGACCGAGAAGCTCCTTATTCCACAGAATTTATTAGGAAGAATTATAGATTTTTGAATGTGACTAACCAAAGTCAAATTTGGAACACAAACTGTAATTAAGCAAAAACTGCCACCAATGATATTCAAATAAACATGGGCTTTTTACTAGTTTTTAAAGATTGCCAAAACATCTTTGACCACATTTCTTAAAGTTTTTCAGAGTTGCGCCATTAAAGAACATAACAGAAGATGACAGCTTTCCCCTGACTAGGGAAACTTTAAATTCTTTACCAAATTACAATACACACAAGCTAGATATTGAAGCCAAAAAGCTGATTTTCAGTCTTCATCAGGAATCCTTTTTGTACTCTCTGATAAGCACAATCTTCTGAGCTTCAGTAATGCAAAATGGGAATTCATGTCATTTGCCAACACACTGTTGTGGTGGGGATTCGTATTTGCTAGAATATGTAAAATTGTATCAGTCCTATAAAGTATATGACTAAATGCTTTTTCCTCCACTACCAAATGCTAGATACAGTGGTCAATTGCACAATATGAAACAACAGCCAATTTGGTATTAAATGTACGGATTTAATTTCTGCAGGATTAAATTTCTGAAGTTCCACAGAATTATGTAACTTTAAGTTATTTAAATGCAACAGCTGTTCACATTCTCCAAACTATGTCTTAAATAATTAAACAATAAGATGTCCTTGGAAGATACAAGGCAATGAAACTAGATTTTCCTGCCAAGCACTTGTTCCTCCTTCTGTCACTCACCTAAGAGGAAAACCCGCAGCTGACTTGTCTCAAAGGCCCTTGTTTTGCAATATCGAGTGGCACCAAGGCAATTTCAATAGAAGCATTTTCAGGTTTTGGCACACAAATTTTTGTAACTAAAAATGCTAATTCTCACAGTTTACAGGAGATACCAGGTCCTGATGCAGGCCACAGCCAACAAAAGGAGAATTCCCTAGTTGTTGAAAAATGCCAGCTATCTGAACATGAGGCTAAGCTTCCGTGCATGTTGGGGAAGAAATAAATGGAACAGTTCCTCCTTTCCAGTAGCAATACTTAGAACATGTTGAAGAACCATAGCACAAAATTACCTTGGAGGTTACATCTATTCCAGTAATGAAACTTCCAGCTTTGTTTTCATATCTCCTACTAGTATCCTGAAACAAAGCAAAATGGTGGTGAAATCTCAATGAACACCAAAAGCAACAAACTTGCTATGCTGGAAAAAAAAATCTGGCCATTTCTACAATAAATACATCCCCTTTTCCTTGATCCTTACTCCAAGCTACATCCCTAGATAGCCAGGTACACAAGTAATAACTCTTGCTGATGTCAGCGAAGACAAAAGCATATGAACTGAACCAAACTTCCTTTACTATAAGGATTCTTTCCTTTAGCAAAATTTAGTTGCTGTGTCTGCTGCTGCTAAGCTTTTTACTTACTCTCTCTCAGCAATACAGGGGAAGACATCAAACACCTTTCCAAACTAAAGCTTCCACAATTTTGGTTTCGGGTATAATTTCTTGTAAAACATGAACAGGTTTAACAGTGATACCCGACTCCTGAAGTGTCAATTTGCAGCTTTTAGTCTCAAAAGTCAGAACACCAAGCCATATCCACAATTAAACAAGTAACTTTTTATTCCTATCATTATTTCAAACTCAACTTCCAAACACCAGCAAGATGAAGCATTACTGTTTTGATACAACCCTACTGATAAAGATTAAAAATGGAGAACGATGTGGGGAAAAAAAAAATACAAGTTTAATTTCCATCAGTCAAGACTGCTGAATTCACGAGACTGCACTAAACCACACAGACCCTGGACCAATGACCCAATTCTGTCCCTTCCATCGTTCACGTATGTAAAAGTGACACCTCTTCATTCTGACACCCTCAGGACCATCACCTGGCAAAAGTTTGGAGCTGGAAGAACACATCTTGCTTTCTTTAGGAGTAAACGTGTTCTTTACACTTGTGCTGCAATAATTATTTTGGCTAAAGGACTTTTTCTAGAAAGTAGGCCAGTCTCAGTTTAGAAATACCGAAGTACGCACAATCTAACCGCTTTTCTTAGTAACAGCATCAAAGTTTGTCTAAAGCTGCCAAATGTTTAGAGCTGTTAAAAAAAAAAAAGAAGAAAAGCAACATAAATACTATTTTTAAAGTTAAAAATCCCCGCTGTCTAAGATTGACTCATGGAGCGCAAGGAAGTACAGTAGGGTGCTCTCTCTTAGGCCACACATTTGGTAGAAGCTCAAGCATGTTGGTAAATCAGCTAATTAGAGATTAGTTTCTAAAGTAATTTCCACACAAGTTTTGAGAGAAGACGACTACTTACGAGGTTAGCAGAACTCTGACCCATTTTTATGTATTAAACCTGATCCTACTAAAACTTATACAGGAACAATTAGCAAAAACGAAGGAGGGGAGGAAGAAAACCTTCAAAACCCACTCGTCAGAGCCCACATCCCCAGCGCCTCTGACTCAGTTCTCCCACAGTCACCTCCCTACTCTAAGTATCCCCTATATTTCTTGCATCAAGCAGTCCTTTTGCACTCCTCCATCCACAGCCTTCCTCTACAGTCCATCACTACACCCCACATGCTCTTTTCCACCACCCCCTTTACTCCCTTCGCTCCCAAGCACATCCTGGCCGCTTCCTCTTACAGTTTCCCCCCAAACTCCCCTCAGGTGCCTCGAAGTCCCCTCATGGCCCCACTCCCCGCCACCCTCACCCTAGCGCTTTCCCTCAAGCGCCTCCCACACCAGGTCGCCCCTTTTCCCACCAAGGTAGCTCCAATTGCCCTTGCAGACCCCCGCAGGGCCCCCTCCCTCCGCCACCCTCAACCGCCCCTATGTACTCTGCCCGCCCCCCCCCCGGAGCTGGTCCCTCCTTCGTCCCCACTGCCCGCGACCCCACCACACGCCCCTCACCGGAATGAGCTCCCGCAGCGACCGTCTCACAGGGATGGTCTCCAGCTCGCCCTCTTCCACTTCCATAGGCTCAGGCTCTGGGCCGCGAGGCTCCGCCGTTGTCGCCGTTGCCTCCGCCTTCACCGAGATCCGCAGGCCCCGCACGGCCGCCATGGCTCCGCCAAGCCCGCCCTCCGCCCGGCCAGCGAGACGGCACCGCCGCGGCACAGAGCGCCGCCGCCCAGAACCACCACCGAGCCGCTGGGGCGGATAGAGCGCCACCCGAAGCTAGAACCGGTCGGGGGCCTAGGCGCTCAGGCGCGCGGCACGGCCATAGAGACACGGGGAGAGCGCGGCGCTGCCGGTCCTCCAGGGCTACGGGGAGCGAGCGGGCTGCGCCGCCATTTTCCCCAGGTACCGGCAGTCCCGCCGCCGGAGCGCGGGGACCGCGGGGCTCGGGGCCGCCTCACCGGGGAAGAACAGACGGTGTGCCTAGAAATACAGAACCAGAGGGAGGTGGGGTTGTAAGGCCCTGACCTCGTTATAGCAGGCTCTGCTTCCTACAACGATTTTTTAAAAAGCGATCTGAAGTCTTAAAATGTTCTTTTTTTTTTTCCTTCCCCTCCATACTGTAGGAAGACCCCTCCGGAATTTTACATCTCTGATAAAGCTAATTTTCTGCTTACAGTTCTCCGCAGTGAGCCTATGTGCTGTTGGTTTTTGGGCTCGGTTACTGTCTTTTGTCAGGTGGTGTTTTCCCACCCAAGGCGTTCAGGCTGTTTCCAGAGAGAAGCCCTATCTCCTCTTGGCCTAAACAAACCAGACTGGTTTAATCTGTCCCCACCAGACAAGTTCTTTATTCCCCTAATTATGCTAATCAGCTCTATCCCCCTCACGCACAATGGACCAGAACTGCATTCTAGCTGAGGGCTTGCTCCTGGCTCGGCATCATCATTTCCCCATCCGTGGCGTAACACCACAACTGACAGGCTCCACAGCCGCGTCTCATCGTCACTGTGAATTATCATCATCCCCCTTTCTGTCACACCCAGCCAATTTGATTAAGAATTCCTAATATTTCTCCAGCTGCAGGACCCTTCCATCCTGCTCAGTTTCAGACTGCTCCATTCCTCAGTTCTGCACGTTTTCAAACCAAACCCCTCCAGCCCATTCCCTGCGATATGTCACTTTCCCTCCGAATTGACAGTACTTCCCAGCAAAATTCCGTAGCAAATGTTGACTTTATCACAAAGAAATTTTGCAGCTGGCAACATAAAGGCTCCTCCCATTACACATAATCCAGTGGGACTAATAGGTCTTCTTGCTACCCATCACACACTCCAAGCTTATTTATTTCTCTGCGCAGAGGTCTTTGCACAATAGCTAATGTCGCCTGCATTCACCAAAAGTGCTATATTTGGTGGTGACATCACGTAGCCAGCATCTGGCAGGAACCTCCGGCACAGGTGACACTTCCAAGCCAGGTGCGAGTGGTTATGGCAGAGGCCACATACACACAACATGAACATCAGTAGTAAACAGGACACAGACACCTCCTGCGAGGAGCAGATTCCGAAATAATTGCAAGAGGAAACACATTTCTGTGGCAGAAATGCTATTTCTTGAGGTCACAGGGACAAGAAACCAAAAGATGCACCTTTTCCTCCTGTAGTTTTGATTTTATAAGTAGGACACAGCATTGATGTATGAGATCTAGACCAGACTTACAAAGCCTAACCTTTCAAAGTAGCGGTTAGGGCAGGATTGTGTGACACCAGGTTGCCTTGCGCTGCTGTCATTAGCAGACGAAGTCTTCAGTTAACCCAGATGTTTCCTTATTTTGTTTTAACATCCTTGAATGTCACCTAGGACAGAACATTGCTATACTACAGTGCTCTCCGCTTGGCACAATCTCAAGACTCGCTCACTGAACTCAGCAAGAAACTTTCTATCGCTTAACCGGGGCTTTAGATCGGTTGCCAAAGTTTCAGAGCTCCTTAGGAAAAAATCATCTCTAGGCTGACTGGTAGGGACAATCAAATCAGGAGAGGAAAAACAGGCCTGGGTGCTGGTGGGGCTTTTACTGCCAAGTAGGTAAATGGAATATTCTCTTGATATTTTACTTCTTTCAGGATCTTGTGAATTCTTCAGAATGACAAGCTGATTTAGTTTTATTCTTCTGAGACTGTGGCCAAGAGCTTTGTTTTTCTTTCACATTCACCTCAGGCTGCAATCCCTCTGCCTGTGAAAGCAGCGTAGTAAGCCGGTTTGGGCCGAAGGGCTCCACCTTTATTGTAGCCTTTGTGCAGAAAGGATGGGTCAAGGGTAGTAAACTACTGAGTGCAGGGGTTAAATATGGGAGGAAAAAGGAACTTGGGAAATGTTACCAGTCATTATTTGGAGAAGCCCTAAGTAAGGAAAGGCTGTTACAAATAACGAAGGCCAGAGAGTGACCAAACAAGAAATCATTCCAGCATAAAAGTAACAAAGGAGCATCTTAAAACAGGGAAGTGTTACTCATTTCCCCATCACTGACCACCAGAGGGAACTCTTGCAACAAGATTCCCAGCTGCTTCCAGCAGAGAAAATCAAACCTGATGAAAACCTCCACCGACTCCCGTAGTTTTGTGGTTCAGCTGAAAACAGGGGGATATAGGGTGCAAGGGTGGGGACTGGGAAGGGAGGGGGGAAAAAAGCAGTCTGTGGGCCCTCAGTCAAAATGGGAATTTTTTACAGTGGTCTGGCAGGAGTCAGAAAAATGGTGAATTTTGCCATTGTAAGAAAGTCCTGGTTGGTTTGTTTGAAGTGTGTGAACAACTGAACAGAATGGACATCTTTTCTTGCTGCTGTGACTTAACTCTCCTGATATCCTGGGCTCTCAACAAGGATCTGCAGCTTTTCAAATCTGTGAAAAACCTGGGCATGGAAGTGTGCTACTTCTGCAACTGGCTAGCGAACGCCACACGTCACCAGGGAAACTGGGACTCTTAGCTTCCAAATAATGACTGGCTCCTACCTACGGTCCATCTGGAGAGAGAACAGGATCAGCAGAGGAAGGATGTTCATTTGTTAAAACCATTGAATAAGGTGAAATCAAGCACCTGGTGTTTTTTTATATATTTGGTGAACCACAGGCTCCCACCTGTAAGACAGAATATTTCCTCACTGGGATTTTGTGAAGGTTAATACAACCCTAATTACCTGACACAGTGCCAAAGTCCCATCCACGAGACAGTTATGGGGCTCCAAAGTGGCCTACAATAAAGTACAGATGCTGTCAGCCAGGCAGGAACACAGCACCCTCACAGTTAAGGACAGCTGTGCTCTAACATTATGTTTATGCAAGTGCTGCCACATGGAGACCACAGAGTTGCAAAAGCACATTCCTTTCTGGAAAAAGCTCACACAATTGAGCAGAGCTGGAACAGAATTCGATACACATTTATCCAGGCTCTATAGACATTACTCTGGAATTTAAGAGATCTTGGAGAACAATCTAAAAGTAGTGATTATTGCTCCACTCTTAGATATCACTCTCAACTTGTGCACAAGCACACACACGCATTCCTCTGTGGTACCAGGGGAACTTAAGCTCTTCCCTGTTTGCAGGCCCCTGTGGTAACACAGTCAGTGAACTGCCCTGCGTAAAAATAAACTTTTTCTTTTGTGGGGCTATTTTTAGCCCAGAACAGCTCATTGGCCCAATTCAGCATGTAGTCCCATAAAAACAGCTGTGCTGGCACAACCACGGGGTGGGAATGTGCAGCTGGCAGGGAAGATGAGGGCACGAACTGCTGGTACTGCTCTGGGGGAAAAAAGCACAGTGAGCTCAATCCTTAACGCGTAGACAAGCCTGGCTCCACACAAGCTACCAGTGAGCTGCAGAAGCTGGGAAGCCATCGGCGAATTAGGACGCTCGGGGGGAATACCCTGCAGGCCTCCTAACGGAACGTACCAACTGCAGAGACAAGCCCTAGCCGCCCTCCTGAGGCAAGGGCCGGGCTACACCAGCACCCCGAACCCTCCTCCCACCGGCCCGCGACAGAGAAGCCGATGTGAGGGAACCGGCAAGGCGTGAGGAGAGGCCGGCCCCGGAGGCGGTCGCTGCTGCTCTCGGGTACCTAGAGTGGACCGTCCCGGTGGCGGGCAGCCCTCGCCGGTACCCACACAGCGAACGAAGACGCCCCACAGCTCCGCCGCTCCCCTCAGCGCCTCCTTCCCGCCTCCCCCTCGAGCCCGCTCTGCGCGCGCGCGCGCCCACCCACCCCCCCCTCACAGCGCATGCGCTGCCCGCCAACCAACTCCCCCGCCCTCGAGCCGCGCGGGGAGATGACGCCACGCCTTTCTGGCGTCTCCCGCGTGCGGTCACATCCGGTAGGTGAGGTCAGGGCAGGGGCCGCCATTTTGGGTGGTAGGGCTGGGCGCGGAGCGGGGCACCGCGGGCGGCGGCGGCCCGCGGTGGGGGGGGAGTGCGTGCGGCCTGCGGGCGGGCGGCCCCCATGGCCGGGCAGTTCGACTCCGAGGACCGGGCGAGCTGGTACTGGGGGCGGCTGAGCCGGGCCGAGGCGGTGTCGCTGCTGCAGGGACAGCGCCACGGGACCTTCCTGGTGCGCGACTCGGGCACCATCCCCGGCGACTTCGTGCTCTCGGTGTCCGAGAGCTCCCGCGTCTCGCACTACATCGTCAACAGCCTGGGGCCGGCGGGAGGCCGGCGGGCCGGCGGCGAGGGCCCTGGGGCCCCGGGTGAGTGACCCCCAGGGCTGGCGGTGCCCCCCAGCCCCTGCCGCCCCGGGGAGGGCAGCTGAGGCGGCCGAGCCCCGGTCTGCGCCTCCCCGCGGGCGTCTCCACTCTCCTCCTGGGCGGTGTTTCAAGTCGTGAAGCTCTTTGTGGTGGAATTAAGTCGCGTTTTGCAGCTGAGGCTGCTGAGCGAGCTGAGCCGTCTGTCTGCACCTGCCTTCCGATGACCTAATAGCATAGTTAAACATATACTGGAGTTGAGCGCTTATTGCAACCCTGCTGAAAGATCCTACAGATGAAGCGCTCGCACATTCTTTTGTTTTTGTAAACCAGTTAACTATAGTTAATAGATTTTGCACGTCATCTCAGGCGGGGGACTGTTCTGTGGAAGTGTCATCTAAAAGTCTGAATTCTGACAAGATAGTTTTGCATCAGAAGGCAGACTGGGAGGCTAAATTTCAAGTCACGAATCAAAGTATTATGTGGGAAGATCAAGTAGTGGGAACTCTTCAGGAGTGTAAACGCAATTGTTCCTTTAAATCAGATGTGAAGTTCAGGTTTTTTTCCCCTGTGTGTTGAAAGGGAAGGTTTGATATTATTCCTCATCAACCTAACAGCTAATATGAAAACAATATATTTATAGAGCAGAAGATACTGATTGTGTCAGAGGGAAAACTGTACCATGAGAAGCAGCATTTCTGCAAGTACCGGTGTAACTGAATGAACAAGAGCCCCCAGCAATGCAGTGGCCTTAGATGTGGAAGAAGGTGTAATACAAAGGAGCAGTATCCTGGGGGCATTATTGAAGTTGGTAGCGGAACTGCTCAAGCTTGGATATTAATGCTTGCAAAATGATGTGGGTGTATTGCTAGCATCTCAGAAGGGAACCACTACATAATTTTGAAGTGTAGTAAACCTATGTAATAAGAGATTTGGTGAACTTAATTTGGCAGAAGGTAAACAGTATATGAATTGCTACGGAGACACTTTCTGATGTGGATCTATGGCTGGAATAAGAGACCTATACTGGGAAGATGCAACAATACTTGCTATGGAAAGGCTTTTTCAGTCTCTGCACAGACTGTAGTTGACTAAGAAGGAGATAATCTAAGAAAAAAACAAAACTCTTGCCAGTAGGTTTGCACCGTTATACAGTAATTTCCCCTGCTCAGGGGAACTTTTCAAACTGGCAATTTTGGGAAAGCCTGAAGTCATTGTGTTTATCCCAGGAACCTACTATAGCTGCAGAGTGCACTCAAGTCACAAAAAGCTCCACAAGGTAGAAGTTAAACGTGGCTGAATTCAGCTGGAAGTAAAGTGGAAGTCATTACTGCCGTGGATACTAAAATGGTTTGCCACAAGATGTGGTGGATTCCCCATTGTTTCACGTCTGTGAAGGCAGAGGTTTATTGCCATAGGTTTGTGGAGGCTTGATGTGGGGATTGTTGCAATGCATGACTGGTGTTATGTAGAGCACAATAAGTTACCAGGATGGTTTGTTGCGGAATCCAGCCTATTTGGATTTTAAAGACAGTAGTGATGAAAAACACTGGAGTATGTGTGCCTCTCGCTTCTGGGCAGTTTTATTCTGGAGAGCAACTCATCTATGCAAAACCGGTATTTTTTATGTTATTGTGGTATCACTTTAGTACATAGCTATCCTAACTTTCTTTTGTTGTGTTACATTCTTAAGCTCAGTGATGTTTTGTGGCATTCTATGGGCTGGCTCATGTTATGGGTGTTAAAACATTCTGGAGTTTTGGTGTTCTTTTTAAAAATCATTAAATGCCCCTTAGGTAATTCTCTTCTGTTACAAATGTTTATCTGTTTTAGAAGGGTAGTAGCTATTGTAGCTGTGTAGGCTGTTGGCACAGTAGTCTTAATAGATGTTAAAAAGTATAATTATGTTTTGATTCGTCTCCGCCCCCCCCGCCCCGCAATGTTATGAGGATAGGTGATACATTACTCCCGCACCACGGATACTTCTATGCTGAGATTTTAGTAGTTTTAAATAAATCATGTCTCCATGCTGATAATGCTCTCTTTTCACACTCAAACAAAAGAAGGCGTGTGTGTGTGTGTATTAAATTACACTTAAAGTGTAAAATTAAGTCTTTCTTTCAGAAAAAAAGTAAGTGGGGGGATGTTCTGCAATGGGAGGGAGATGGAAACATTGGTAGAAGATAGAAGATGATTTCATGTTTGGATAGGGAAGCTAATGCAGTAAAATGAGGCAAATGTTTGCAGATTATCATGCTTATTTATTGTGGTCAAGCTAAAACATTAGGAAGAACAACTTTACTATGTTAATTGTATAGTATAGTTTTTTTAGCAATTGATTGTCAAATGCACACTTCTCACTGGGAAATGTAAATACGCCAGATCAGGTTCTTAGGTCGATTTTTGTTTGTCTTGGTAAGTGTGCATGCAATTCATGACTGCTTTAACACTGCTGTGTGCAGATGATACAAGGAACCCAGCTTCAATACAGAATGAATGAGATGAGGAGCTTTGGCTTCCCTAATATAAAAAGCCATAGTGTCACAAAAATGTGATGCTTTCTTCCATTTCTAAAGTATAAAACTTGCTAACTTTTGCTACGTTCACCTTTTGCTTGATAAGCTGCAGTTTCTAACTTCTTGCAGGTGATTTTTCAGCATAAAGAAAAAAGAATTTAACAGAGCTTGTCAAAATAGCTAGGTCTTCCTGAGATGTTTCAAGGCCGTTAAAAGAAAATAGGATAAATCACCAGATTATGGGAAAGAAAAACACACTGTTTCCAGCAGAGATGGAGATTAACAACTGAATCAGAATTAGGGTATCATTTGTGATCAAATATCGCAGTCACAGGCTAAAGAAATGCCAAGCAAGACAAAGTACTCCATGCAGGCATTAGCAAGGTAATGGACAATAGAGGAAATATTTAAATACGTCATATTTTTGCAATTTGACATAGGAGTCTGGGGTAGAAATGTATGATATGCACTAAAACAAAATGCCTAAAATATCTAAAGAAAGATATGCTTTCTATTGAAAGTACAATGTAATAAAGCCAGAAACCTTAGAGTGTAAAATTTGTCTTTCTGAAGTAGGAAAGTATGACAGATACAGTGTAGAAGGTGGTGTTTTTACTAAGTAATGCATTTTAAGAACATGCTGCTTAACTTATGCTTCTTAATCACTTCCATTGTGACTTTAAAAAATTCAGACTGTACTTCCTGGAATCATATAATCTTTACATAATGATATCCATACTCAACTCTATGAAATGGCTTTAGCTATGTGTGAGCAGTATGATTTAATGCTGAGACTTGGGTTTTTTTGTGGTGTTTTTTTTTTTTTATATTAAGGTCTTAAATTGCAAACTATTGGAAGATTGGAAAGTGTATGCATTAGACATCTACTTTTCTTTCATCCTCTGATTATCTGCAGAAATGACAATATGTAACTTCTGTAAAAATGTTCTCCTGGTGTGCTTAGAGCTCTTCCCAGGAGCCAGCGAATGGGGTTTTACTGTTTTTATAGAGCGTTCATGGGTACTTACTTGTTTTGCTGAGGCATGAGTAGGGAGGTACTTAAGAACAAGGAAAAAAGGTGCTCCTGTGGGGGTGGGGGAAGCACACAGGCTGGAATGTGATGCCTTCGTAGCAGAGTTGCCATATGCTCCGGGAGGAAACTGGCTTACATCACTGTGATGTCTTACTTTGAAATGAGAGCCTTGTGTCTCAGTACCCTGCATGATAAGAACAGCTTTTCTTGCCCAAAAGATGCTTTATAAGTTGGGGGGGAGCACCCTTACAGACTAGATCTAGAAACAAAAATAAAAACCTGTGTTTCCTTGAGGTCTTCCCTGCACTGAAAAGGAAAGCTTACGAAAGCTTAGGAATAAAGAGAAAACTGCCTAGTGGCACTAACACAACTGGAGTGAAGAGAGAAATGTAAAACCCCTGAGACATCTGAGAAAGCGAGAAGTTGCTTTGTGGTTACACGACCTTCCTGTGCTCTCAAGAAGTAGAATATTAGGTGTTTTATACCTCTGCTTCCCCAGATTCCATACAATATTTAAAATGTGTATAAGCAATCTCTTCCAGACTGACATGAAGCCAACACAGTGTAAAAGTGTTTTGTCAGGAGGGAATGTGCGTCATAAACAGAACTGACAGGGTCCAGATTTGAAACTTTCTTTAATTCTGGGACACTTTGGATTTTAACTCTTTCCTCACCTTCCTGAGAGCAGAGGTTTTGCTAGCTGTTCTGACATGCTGAAGTGGATGGAATCGGGTTAAGTCCTAGCACAGACGGAGCTAGGATGGAATAAGAAAGAAAGATGATACTCAGCCCTTTGTGCTTCTCATTCAAAGGAATCATCTTACACAGCTGAGTAGTGCTGCTGGTAGGAGGTGCGAGCCGAGCAGCAACTCTTCCTTTGGCTGTGCAGAGCTGGGAAGAAGGGAAGAGAATTTCTAGTACTCTGGTTGTCCAACTTTAATAGGAAGTGACTAAAGTTCCTCCAGTGGCTAGGCTTACCTTTACACGCCTTCTCTTCTTCCTGAGAGCCCTCAGAAGATGCGGACAATGTGCTGCTCAAACTTGTGCCTTCAAGAAAACTGTCCCAGAATCATGAAGGAAAACAGCTCTACTTCTCCAAAAAACACATGCCTTGTTGCTGTAACTTTTTCTTGTGGTAGATCTTGCCTGAATTTTTCCATTGGCCTACAGGTATGCGAAGTGTTGCAGTTCAAACAAGAAGCTGAAGAGTTCCTCTGAGCCTGAAATCTGTTAATCTTTGAATTTCATTATACCAGAGAATGACAAAACATCAAAGCCCATAGTGTGTAGAATTACTTCCCTGTTGCATAAGTGAGCATCATTCAAGCTCATTACCTTGTAGCTGAACAAGAGTATATAGAAAAGACTTAAACTGATGGAGAGTTTACCACATGCTTGGTAAGGTGTAGTTGTATTTTATTTCTGACCTGCAACTTTCAACTATTTTGTCCTTTTTATGCCTATTTTAGCTGAATTTAGAAGTCTTCTATGTAAATTCTCCAGACGGTGACCAGGTTGCTGCCTTTATATTCTTTGGTAATTGATTTGGATTAAGCTTGTAGATTTCTTGTTGCAAAGAGGTTTTCTAGGCCTTCGATTTTTATAGCTGCCTTCTGTTGTTCTTTTTTTTTTTAAAACAAAAGCATCAGAAGTGCATGTAGTATTCTGGGAGTGTTCTCTTTGTGAAGGTAATGTCTCTCTTTTCTGCTGCTTATCTGTCCTTTCAAGGATTGCATTGATCTTTCTGAGCCTAGAATGTATTTGAAGGGTCTGTGTTCTCTCTCCTTCAATTGTGAAAAATGTCTTTTAGAATATGATTTTCCGGGATACAGTACACTAATTTCAGTCACTCCTTCCCCATATATAAGGTTCCAGTGGACTTCCCTCTTAGAGTCCAACTTCAGTTATTATTCAGGTACATTTGGTAGCTGTTTGAGGCTGTTTGCATTAATTCAAGAGGGTGAACCTGTTCAAAATAAAAAATAAAAAAAAAGACACCACAAAAAAACTTGTTCATCCTAGTGATGATTTTGGTGCTGACAAGGCTGATGAATGTTACTGTTGAACTGCTCATTTCCTATGAGTTTATGATTTTTGTGTGTACAGTTAACTCTGCTGGAGACAGAGATCTCAGCCTCCTGACTCTGTCAGTTTGTAGCAGGTTTTACAATGGTAAATTAGTGTTTCAGGCTCTAGATTTCTGTCATGTGAAATAAGTTCTATGTCAGTGAACTTACCTGAGATTCAGTCTTCTCCATATGACTTCAAAGATCTTTGCTGCCCTGGTCCTCTTACATATTTCTTTTTTTTTTTTTAAAGAAGTGTCTACATAAGCCTTGATCCTTAAAGGTTCACATGCAAAATAGTAGCAGATACACGCTCGTATTTCTGTCACCAGGTTTGTCTGAAACTTGATATCTGTTACAAAGCATGGTTTCCCACTTCCGGTGCTAGCGGAAGTGCAGCATTCCCAGATCATATTCTATGCTTATGTAGTGGACTTAAGCTATTTTGAAGTGCTGTAGGGATGCTGTCTGTCCAGCCAGAAGTCATCTCCTGTGAGACCACAGAGCTAAGAACTGCTACTGAGATGAAATTCCAGAGTTCTTGCTAAGTCTAGAGCTGTAAGTTGAGAGGGTTTTGCATCTTTTCAGCATTATGCTTTGGGAAAATAAAGTGGAATGTTCTCTTTCCATGCTGGGTTCATTTTTCTTACTGATATTTACATTAGCTTCCTTATCTCTTGGTGATGCCAGTTTGTATTTTGGGTTTTTTGTAATTTTTTTGAGGGTATTGCTTTTGGTTTTTGGCTCATTGCATTTGTTCTGATCTCTTTTGAAAGTGTTTCAGGGCCGTTAATGCATGCAAATGTGCATTTTCCGATGACTTAGTTTTGCTTCTTTGAATTTCATGTAACCAGCTTCACTGGTGTTTATGTTCCTTCAGGATACTTCAAAACTTATTTATCGGGTGTTTGTCTATGTTGATCTTGTGGAATCTGCCCTTTTCTCTGTTAGAACCCCTTTTTGCTCTCTTGAAAGAACTTCTTGTAATGTTAGCTTTCCATGCTGACAGTGCTACTTTGAAGGGGGTTTTGGATCAGTGACAGCTTGAAGAATTCTGCTAGCTTTGTACTTGAGAGCTAAGTCTCGGAACTGTTAGATATTCCCTGCAGAGACACAGACTTGCAAAGTAAGCATCTCTTTCTTGCTAAGAGAGTTACCCATTAAAGCATAAATCTTTTCCTCTCCACTACCCTCCCCCAGCCTTCCACAGTTCTTCCCATAACTGATTACACAGTGTATGGTGCATGGTGGAAATAGAACATCATGTGTATGTTTTTCCCCAGCTGAGCCTGAAGAACATAAAATGGAAAAAAGGTGCAGCATGCAGATTGAAAATTGAAATGGATATCTGCACTTTGATACTTCCAATGACTTGAATATGAACATCATGTGTATTTTAATGTATTTGAAGCTCAGATTTATGGCTTAGGTTCCATCTGACAAATATGGCAAACTACAAGACTTGAGATTAAGAAGACTGAATTATACCCATTATGAAAACATACGTTGTTGCTTTGCGTTGCATAAAATACACATAATTTTCTCCAAGGGTACCTTTTATCAAAATGAAAAATAACTTAATTTGCTCATTCACATAAATTGTTTGCTGCTGTGCTAAGCAGTTTTCTGTAGTGTCCGTGCCTTTAACCACAGATACCTTACAACAGGTAAATAACCTTTATTGCAGTGTTGTCCTTTTGAAATAACTTTGAACTGCAAAAGAGAGTTTAAAAAAAAAAAAATCACTTCCTTGAAATTGTATCAAAATTTCATTTGCCTTCTAGATTAGAGTATAAACCAGGAAAAACGTAATTGTCTGTTACTGAAAATTGTATAGACTCCTGAGAAACTCGGATGTACTGAACATTTTTATCTCTTGGGTCCATATAACATTCAAGGAAACAAGATATTTTTATCCTAATTCAGGAAGTTTGGCCGTGCCAAACAATTTCTTTTTTCCTTCTTTGACAAAATCTTTAAAAATAAAACTCTATCCACATGATCATGGTAGTGCTGTCTTTGATTAGAAATACACAGGAGAGCTGAATGTGATGAATGTTGATCTAAAGATGACCAAATTCAATATCAAATTACTTATCTGTAAATATTACTTATCTGTCTTCTCAGATGTTTAATTTACAGTTGTAACTGTTGTATGCTCTCTTTGACATATTGCCTTCTTCTTTCAGGGTTGAATCCCACCAGATTTCGAATAGGTGACCAAGAGTTCGATTCTTTGCCATCTTTACTGGAATTCTACAAAATACACTATTTGGACACTACAACCTTGATAGAACCAGTTTCCCGATCCAGGCAGAATAGTGGCGTTATCCTCAGGCAGGAGGAAGCTGAATATGTGCGAGCTCTCTTTGACTTTAATGGAAATGATGAAGAAGATCTTCCATTTAAGAAAGGAGACATACTGAGAATCCGGGATAAACCTGAAGAGCAATGGTGGAATGCAGAAGACAGCGAAGGAAAGAGGGGAATGATACCTGTTCCTTACGTCGAGAAGTATAGACCTTCCTCTGCTTCAGTATCTACTCTCATTGGAGGTAACCAGGATAGTTCCCACCCACAACCACTGGGTGGGCCGGAGCCAGGGCCCTATGCCCAGCCCAGCATCAACACTCCGCTCCCTAACCTTCAGAATGGCCCTATTTATGCCCGGGTTATCCAGAAGCGAGTCCCTAATGCCTACGACAAGACAGCCTTGGCTTTGGAGGTACATAATGGGCAAAACTTAGAAAGAAGAGATCTGTTCAAGGGATTTCCCTTTCAATCACAGTATAGTTTTGTAGGAATAAGAAAGGGAAAAGCATTGTAATACTGGTTTTACATAATGATTAATGAGTTACGGATAAAGTAACTACTTGTAGACTAGAGTTTGATTATTATAGCATGTTTAGGTTATTGAACCAATATCGTGTCTTTTGTCAAACATCACTAACATAAGTGTTTCCCCATCCATGTTTTCACTTCTGAAGTCCTTATTTTAGGGGGGAGGGAGAGGGAGCAGTTCATAAGTTGTGTGTCTGAACCATGTTCACTGTTGCTTGCCTCACCCCAATCTTTAAAAGGTGTGCTGGGTTGGTTGGTTGGTTGTTTTTTATTTTTTTCAATCTGTCAGCAGTTTAAAGGCAATCAGTGGAAACACTGATCGTCACTTTAAAATTACATCGACTGAGAGATGATGATCACACACAGGGTTTTATTGTAACATCTTGACCTCAAGCAGATTACTTTGGTTTTTAGTTTGTAAAGCAGGAACATACATTACAATTCATTAGGGAGGTCTTGTGTAAAGCGGTGATTGATGGAGTATGATTTGTAATAAAGCAGTGAGTTTCCCTAAGGTTGATTTGCTTCCTGATAGTACATGCCTCTGATTTTTTTTTTCCTCCCTCTTCAAAAGGAGACTAGAGTACTCTATCTCTACACATCAGATAGTTATCCCCAAGTTACATTTGAGGAAATTGAGAGTAAGGTATTCTCAGTGGCAGACCTTTGCCTTAGGATGATATGTAAATTGTATCCTTTAATCTAGGCTTTCTTTGAGCTAAAGGCTCTGGAATTTCCTGATACCTAATTGACTTCCTGTTTATATAACATTTTAAGTACTTGGGAAAAAACAGTTTCTGTGCTGAGTCAGAACATCTCCTCTTCACTCTCAAATACTTCATTTAATCGTGCATAGCACGAAAGGCAATTCAGTATTTCAGTGATGTGGTAACTGTAGGTATGTGGCTTTAGTACAGAATTGGCAAATGCAACACATTCTACAGATCTGATAATTGATGTACAGCCTGGGAGATGTGAAATTTTTCCCTGTTGTAGGTAAAAATTTGTCGAGGGAAGCAATGTAAATATACTCTTGAGTCACTATACATTCTGTTATATTTCTCAATCAAAAGAGAGCCAGGATACAAAATGTAAATTTTTGGGTTGAGAAGCATGTATAGGAATTTATGCCAACTCACCAGATTTTGGGGAAATGTGAAGATTTTAACCTTCAGACTTTCATGCATCCTAAAATGCTGTCTTTTTCTCTTTTTCTCACTCTCTCCACCGAGCCACCTCCTGGAGCTTGGAAATATTCCTGAATGTCATTGTGAACTGTTGCAATTACCAGATGTTTGATTTTTTTTTTTTTGAGCCACTGGATATTATGTTGTGGCATATTTATCAAAACCTTTTGGTTTTCCTTCTGGATTTTGTTTGTAACCTTTTATTTATTAGTGTGCTACTAGTGTTCCCTTAAGCTTAACTTTACATTTTATTTCACTTAAAGCAGAACCCCACAACACTGCCCAACTCACAGTTTGGTAGCATGCAGTGAAATAGAGAGAGTGAGAAAATACTGATAACCCAGGCCATCATAAGCAACTCTGACTGAAAGCAAAATCCTTAACACGCTAAAGAACAGCTTGTGAGTGCCGTGGCTGATCTGTTAGTTCAGTCCTCTTCACTAAAACTCACATGATCTGTCGAGTATGCTGTGCTTTAGAGAGCGT
>VYZW01034800.1:6057-21473 GCA_013401315.1 Balaeniceps rex | reverse complement strand
GAGGGGGGGCAGGGGCGGAGGAGGGGGGCACAGACAAAATGGCGACTGGGAGCGCCCCAAGGGGCCGGTGGAGCTGGGGATGGGGGCCCTGAACGAGTGGGTGGCTTGGGCCTGGGCGGGGCCCGGTTCGGGGGGCGGTGGCGGCAGAAGCCGGGAATAAAATGGCGGCCGCGAAGGGCGAGTCCCGGGGGGCGCAGGGGAGCCGCCCCCGCCTCGGGGGGCCCGACAAAGAGACCCCACTACCCTTCATCGTACCTCTGACTGGCGCGGCTTGAGGCGGTTCTGTTCGGCCTGGGCCTTGCTTACCTTTGGGCCGGGCCTCGCGGAGCGCGGCAGCGTGGGGCTGAGGTCGGCTCGCCGCAGACAACGCCCAGTGCCGTGCTCTCCGGAAGGTGGGTGCCCGGCTCTCTCGGCTCCTCGGGAGGCGATGCTGGGGAGAGGCTTGCTTGCCGTATTGGGTCCCGGGGGAGGGGGCTAGCGCTTTTCTTTCTTTTTCCTCGCCTTCGGTTGGAGATACTGCTGCCCCTGGCAAACCCAGAGAGAGCGAGCCCTCACCCTGGAGGGATCGAGTACATGATACTTCATTGCCTAAAGAAAATGCATATGCTTTCATTATGTGGTAGAAATTATTACAGATCATTTTACTCTTCCAGCATTGTCTTTTCATCCTTTTCCCCCTGTAAGTTTGTACGCTATGCCTGATCATTTCATATCTGGGGAAAAAGTGGTAGAGGGGAGGAACTGGCAACCGTGGATGGTGTCTCTTGCCCCAAAAATGTGTGTCTTGCAACTGTTTCTTTAAACATGTTTTCCTTGCATGTAATAGAAAGGGCCTTTAATTTTCTTGATGGTGTTAGTCTTCTGGGACTGTTACTTTTGCCCTAAGACCTTATGTTTATTCATTTAAAGTGAAATAAATACCCTTGTATGTAAAAAGTGTGGATGCAGTTACACTTCATTTAGAGGTAGGAGGACACTCCAAATACTTTCTGTTCATAATTTTCATAGACAACATGACCAAGTTCTTGCCAAATGATATTTTTACTGAGTTGTGCTTAGAAAGCTTCTGATAGCACTTTTGCAAAACACCTGAAAAATGCATATTTTGGGGAAGAAAATAGAAACTACAACAGAAAAGGAAGGCCTAAAGAAGACTCCCTTCTGTGACCATTCTGGTAGGCAGATGGGGTAGAACTAAGAATTCCACTGAGAGGAGTCAAACAGTCTCAACAATAACTGTAAGGACTTACAGGAAAAAAAAACGCCCTCAAAAACCCCAGATATCGGGGTACAAATTAATGGACTTGGGCGGAGGGAGGCGTGCAATTCCATATTCCACAGTAAGTGTGCAACTTCTGCTGGGGGTTTTGGTTTTTTCAGTATCTGCCTACCCTAAAGGGTGTGAGGTGAGAAAATGCATTTTTCTTCCCTTCCCCCTGACCCCCAGTCCCAATTCCAGCAGCATTTCTGGAGTTGGTTTGGTGAGTAGGGAGGAAAGGGTTCTCCACCTGGTATGGATGAGTCAGTGCAGCTGGAAGTGTTGGCTTTGGTTTGAGTGGAAACCCAAGTTGGATGCTTGGCCAGCATCCTGGAGGATTCATCAGCTTTGGGAGCTTTTGAGGCATGAATGTCTTTCTGGTGTTTTCTTAAGTCAGTGGTAAATCAGTTCTTTAGAAGGTAATCAGATTCTACCCCGTTGTAGAGATCTGCAATGCAAAACAATCAGACTTCTGTCAACTAATAAAAATTGATTAATAGGGATTGCCTCGGTGCAGCATTTCCCTCGACGGACTTTCTGTTCTGCCAGATGTTTGTGAAACAAGCTGGCTAGATCAAAATGTAAAAGACTTCTTAAGCTATATTGCTTCTGAATGGTAATGAGACTGTATCATTTAGGAGGGAACACTAAAGTCATGTTTAAATCAATGCTGTGGTTCTTAGACTTCCAAAGTTTGTTGGAATCAAGTTGGGTAAAGAAATTTAAGGTGCACCCTCTAATTCTTCTAGCTGTTCTAAATGGATCTTCATGTCTCTCATGTTCCATGGCCTGGAAGAATATGTACTGTAGATACTGTTTTAGCATCTAATTCTGTATTCTTGTTCAGCTGAAATAATTAAAAATTACTGGCATAATTTGTTCTTGTTTATATGAAATACTGCAGTTCTGCCAAGATCATAGCTGAGACTGCTAAATAATTCTGTGAACAAAATTGTTTGGGAAGCAGTATGGTGGAAGTGTAAGTTACTCTTAATTTTGCTCCTCAGTTTGATCTTTGAGATACGTGATCATAAGGTCACAGTTATTAATTGGCACAGATAAAATGGTGTGATGGTAAGTACTGTCTACAAATACATGGAATACAAATCTCTTGTGTAACTTGAATATGAGTGTGAAATGACAATTTTTCGTGTTTCATGTTAGGATAGCATTAAGTTCTGTCCCATCTTCTTTCTCCTTGAGACTTTAAGAGAGTGATGTGTGGTGGGTTGTTTTTTATGTATGGTTCATGGTATTTATAGCAGCACTTATGGTGGGCATCTAACTGTAGCTTCTTTGGTGTTACTTACCTGACCCACTTACGGAATTTGTGAAGTCTTGGAAGCTGTACTTGTGAACTGTTGGTAATCTAGTCCTGTATCTGTACTGTCTTCAGTATATTGGCCCAGATTAAGGGGACAACTTTCTAGGTACTTCTGCAGTGTAAGTAGCACTTAAGCCCTGATCTCTAGAGATATTAAGAGATTTGGATGTCTGACTGTCTTCACGGATCTCCTTAGGCATGTCATGACCAATCACAAAATGCCAGGAAGCTTACTTAGAATACAGGAAGCTTTGTGAGAAATCTCACTTACTGCTGTTTCTTCAGAGACTATTATTAATAGCATAATATATAAGTATAAATTGTCTTTTTTTTTGGAAAACAATTGGAGTAGGTAACACTGTGTGGGTTTGTGAAATTACCTTACTAATATTGGAGTTCTTTATATCACGAGAATGTGCGTATCTGCATTCCTGTACTCTGCTGCTGAATGTTGAAATCGGTTCTTCATTGGGGAAGCTAGGTAATGTCTTTCTTGTAATCAGGTGAGAAATGCTATGACACAAGGTAGACTGTAAGCAGATACTTAAACTCTAAGTGGCGGTTTTGTACTACAGGTCTTGAAGTATATGACTTGAAATTTGCATACGGTATAACTTAGGTGAGGTGAAATAGGTTTTTTCTTTCTTCCTACCTGTGCCTTCACCTATTATCTGGTTTGGGGGGTGGGGGGAACACACACCTATTTGAGAGCTCTCCTGACTCCCAATACAGCAAGCTAACAGCCGACTCCTGTGTTCTTATAAATTGTCTATCAGGGAAATGTGTCTTTATTATGAAGGCAGTAAGGTGTGCAGCAGTGGAATCAATTCAAGATTTGAACCTGTTTTAGAAAAAATTGTCTCATAGTAACAACTTTTGAACTTTCAGCTTAATGAAGAATCAATGGATAAGCTAAGTCACAGAATTTAAGTTGCATATTAACTTCAGTTTGCAGAGGACCTGTCTCTTTCAAGCAAATGTCAAGCATGCTTAAGTTTTTGTGTGTGTGTTTTTTTTTTTCTTCCCCCCACATTAATGGTTAGTACTTACACCTGTCTGTCAAAGGTCTTACTGTTCTGGTGACTTGGGGTATGACTGCTGTCTTTGTCTCTGAATTGGGTGGATGTGAAAGTGCTAAAAGGCAGAAAAATATCAGCCTATCCCTAAGAAATATAGGAATCTATGCGGTATAGCTAGAGTATGGCCAAGACAACGTTGGAGGAATTAGATTGTTAATTTTTTTAAGTGATAATTGTTTGCATACTGGACCATAAAAATTAACTTCTGATCATGAAGAGTTGTTTGAGAGAGGGCCTTTTTCTATAATGGCCTTCTTGAACCTCCTGAGGTACCAAGAGCAACCAAAGGAGACAAACCTCTACAATTAGATGGTTTCATTCTCTGCAAGGAGTCCAGAAGTGGAATTGGTGTCCATTAAGTTACTTGAGTACTTGTATTAGAAGATTACTTAGTAGCAGATCTCAATCCAGCAGAGAAATGTATGGTAAGACTCAGTCTTTAGATTTGCCTGTGTTTGCTTTCAAACTAAAATTTTTGTTACAAATACTGGAGAAACCCTCTTTTATTTAGTAAAGCATATGTTCACAGCTTGAAGAGATGATAGTGATTACTTAGAAATCATGTTCTTGTTGCAAGAACGACTTGTGATAGTTTATAGGCTCGGTTATGCAGAAAATACCACTGTTGCCTGGATAATTTGGCCTTAACCCATCTATTTCTCTGAGTGCATAAAAGTAAAAGTATGCTTTGTAGAACTGTATATTGCAGAGTCATGCAATCAAATGTTGGAAGTGTCTTGGCTGCACCAGCTGTTACAAACCTTATACAGTAAGGAGCAGGTATACTTCTTCACAAAATCATAGTCTAAGCCACTGTGCAGGGTGGATATTCTTCAGTATTTTTTCCCCCCGTGCCTGTTGGTTGTCTTAACTTCTGGAAATACAGTTTTTAGGTTCTTTTATGCTCGTTTGTATAAAACTCATACATCATGGTAAGTGTGGCATGCTTAGGATAGGATTATAAATTTTTAGTACCTCAGTAGTTGCACCCTGCTTTTAATTGCCTGTAATAATCTACTCTGAGTGCTTCAAGCACATGAAGACCGTTGAAGAAAAATTGCAAAAATTTATGTAGTGTGTAAGGGTAGATGTTGTGTCTGTTTTACTCTTTTGGAAACTAAAGGTGCACTGCTGCAAAGTGGAGTGAGCTAATCTGACAACTCAATGTTGAAGAGGGGTGTCCTCTCTTCCCTGGCTATTTCTCTTGTTTACTTGGGTTCTAGTCTGACTGTTAGAGCCAGTTCAGCTCTCTGAATTATAAGCAAGATTCCCATCCACCACCCCACCCCCAGTAGTTGTTTTCTGAGCTGGTGACCTGAATCAGGCAGTTGAGAGGTCAAAGAAGTGTTGAGCTGGCATGACGGAATTGATAGGGATAGAGGGGAAAGCCACCTGCCCATCTCCCTGCAAGCTGCTGGACTGGTTTAGCTATCTCTTTAAGTCTGACTTGCACAATGCAGGGTTTCTTAAGAGAACTGAAAAATCTAATGTGGGCAATGTAATAGAGTGTTCAGAAGAAGAGTTCCTAATGGATGCAAAGATGAGCCCTACCTTCTCTTGGCTTGAATTTGAAGCTGATCATTGTAGTTGAATAGGATGGTGCCCACTCATGCCAGATGGAAGCCTGCAGTTCTAGGGAAATGCAATCTATGGGCATTAATCTTCACAGTTACACTCATCACTTAATGAAGGAAAATATGCTTGCCCCTATTTCTTCAGCTCTTTTTTTGTCTTTGTGTTTGTTCTTAGCAGTTTGCTGCTACTACTGAGTTAGTACTTACTATTTGCTTCTGTTTTTTTGGATCACTTACAAATGTTAGTATGCTTCCCAGCACAGATCACTGTGTGACTCCACTGGTCTTTCTCCATTCTGAACATTTGAGTCTTACATTCATACCCTGTTTCCTGTCTTTCAGCCAAGTGTTTATCCATGTGAGGACTTTCCTTCCTATCCCATGGCAGTTGAGTTCCTTAAAGAACCTTGGGTGAGGGACCTTGTCAAATACCTTTGGGAAATCCAGGTAGACTATATCAATCATGTCTTCCTTGTCCATATGCTTGACTCGTTCAAAGCATCACAGTAGATTTGTGAGGCGTTACTTGCGTTTACAGAAGGCCATGCTCTACAATACAGTGTTTATGCATATACCTACTCATTCAGGTTTGTTTTTTTAATGTAATTCCTGTGAACTTGACCCCTTGTGAGTGTTAGGTCAATGGGTCTGTAGTTCCTCTTGAGTGTCTGCTGGAACCTTTCTTAAAAATTGACATAGTGTTAGTCACTTTGTTTGCTGCTGCTACTGAAGTCTTAACTGAGAGGTTACACCCCACAGTTTAGGATTAGATACTTTGAGTTCTTGTGACTTGTGACTGATCGTCTTTTGTTTATTCCAAGAATGAGTAAGTACAAGACTAGTAGTGAGTCTTCTCTGAATACTGGTTATGGTGCATGATCTTCTATGGTGAACACAGTGGGAAGACTTGTTTTTTCTGCTGTATCCTTCGCATCACACTGAATGCTCATTTGCAGCTTTTAGCTTATGAAATGCTGAAATAGATACTGAGCAGCAGCTTGGAAGCTTGAAGATCTTGGTCTGCTTTATTCCTCTTAGATAAGGGGAATAGAAAGGATTAAACTTAAAACACAACTTCAGTTTTCTGGAGTGCTGTGCTTCTGCTACTGTTAATTTCATAGTATTTAAGAATGCCACCTTCTTGGTTTTCCTAAGGTTCACTTTGATTTAAGCCTTCAGTATGATGACCATCAAGTCATCTCCATCCCACCTTTACTCAGCAAGCTCTTTTTCTGTTCTTATTTAACAAGCTTTCTTGCTTAAGTAGTTCCTTTTTCGGAAGTTAAGCACACCACTAATAGTTTTTCTAGCTCTTGTTTTTCCTGTGGTAATGTTGAACCAGTATGTGCTGTGGCAAGGGTTAGTTATTCAGCAGTAAGGTTGAAGTAGATTCTGTGTGTTGTTGAAAATCAGATTAGGAGTGCCCTGTTGTATGCTACTTAACCAGATGCTTCATAAAACAAACAAAAAAAATCAGACCACTGTAGCATCATGCTTAGTGTGAGACTTAAGCACTATATGATACCTGAATTAGAGGTTGCAAATACTGTAGTTTTACCCCAACAGGTTATCCTCTTCAGTGTATCAGCCTTTGTTTAGGCCAAGTGGTTTCTGTTACAAGCACAAACTTTGATAGAACTGTCAGATACTGGTGATTGATCCATGGTGTTGCTCCTTTGGTATGGTCTACTGTTTCTTAAGTTTTGTATCCTATATTGGGAAGGTTTATAGTCTTTCCACTAAATTCGCTGTACATCACTTGGTTCCATATGTCCTTACACAGGGACATTCCAGTTCCCCTGAGTTGCTTGGATTTCTAGACTTTTGAGAAGCAACAAATACTGAAAGTTTCTCATCTTTATCCGATAAAGAGGCATTCATTATTTTGTGACCTAGTAAGTTTTGTTATCAATCGTGCCCTTTGTACAAATTCTGTGGGTAGGCTCCTAGTAGGTGGTTATCAAACATACGCTTCTCAACACTTGTAAAATTCCCTGTTACTTTTTACCTTAGAGTTAGGCATAGTCTTTGTCTTTCATATTAAAACAAAACCCCCCAATCCCAAGCCACGTACCAGCTTGTTTTAAAAATCTTTTGTAGGTAGCACTCGGCATAGTGGCAACCACTGTCCAAATCCTTTGTGTTTTACAAGCTACGCATGTGTGTCCCTACTGTTACTCTGCAGTGGCTGGAGGTGAGTCAGCAATGTTTGCAATGAGGAGCCAAGCATCTTAATCATAGTAGTAGAATGTAGGAACTTAAAAAACGGCATGTGCACTATTACAGTTTTGTAGTATCTTAGGCAGTTGTTTTGAGTCTTGGTTAAATGCCTTTTTTCTGTAAGAATATACAAACCTGATCAGACCAAATGCCTATTTATGATGATAT
This sequence comes from Balaeniceps rex, assembly GCA_013401315.1. Taxonomy (NCBI): domain Eukaryota; kingdom Metazoa; phylum Chordata; class Aves; order Pelecaniformes; family Balaenicipitidae; genus Balaeniceps; species Balaeniceps rex. The sequence continues at coordinate 13,850 of VYZW01034800.1, read as the reverse complement.
TTCTCATAACAATCAACAGCAAATGCCTGGGGAAGGATATAAATCTAGGGCAAGCATGCCATTCTCCAGAATATTCCCCTATCCATCCACATTTTACATTTTTGGGATTTCCTGCTCTGATGGTGGCATGACTTGACAGTAGCATAAGAAGGTGATAGCCGCAATCAACTGAAAGGCTGGAACTTAACCACTTAAACTACAATCTCTGTCTCTTTGAATCTGCATGACACTACTTTTTCCATAATGCAGTGTAAGCATCTCTGGATTGTGTGTGCAATGAGTTGTCATTAATGCAGTAATCCTTCTTACTGAAATGTAATCCCAGACTTGTATTTTGTCTTGAATGGTCTCTGAGCTTTTCACCTCCTTGTGGAATCTTCCAAATAGGTAAAGCTACACTTAGAATATAAAATACTTGTTCTGTTGGCAGGCATATGAGACTTTATTTTTGTATAGAATTAGTTTTCTATTGGAGAAGATAGATATGTGGTCCTCTTGCTTTTGTATTGCCTGAGTTCTTAAGATTATTCATCAGGCTTAAATTTTCAGGGCTGGATTATGGCTTTACTGTGGAAGACCTATGTATGATATTATTCTGTCTTGTTGAAATACCAGCCCAGATTTTTTTTGTATTGTAAGTAAAATGGGGTTCTTTACTAAACTAGAAACCTTTTTCTCCAACAGCTTTGCGGGTAGGCTGATAAATATCTTCTCGTTGCATAAGACACTTGTTTATGGGTGGGATTTTAATCTGTGGTTGTGTATTTAACTAGTAACAGGGTTAAGATTTTTGAAGAGAAGACCTTTCAGTTCCCTTCGTCAGTGTATTAAGAGAGGCTTTGTACCTAGTTTGAAGAGTTGGTGAAGCTTGAGGGTTTTGTGCTTCGGCACAAATAAAGAAAACCTCAGGTGCTACCCCCGACTTCCCAGCATCTTATTCTTGATGGCTGTTACTTGGCAAAAAGTCTATTTGGCTTATTAACATGGTTGTAAAAGTCTTGGGGTGACAAGGCCTGTTTTCTCGTAGTGGTTCTGAGCAGTTGTTTCTTTTCGCACCATTGTTTCTGTGGTTATGGTGGTTCTACAAGATGATTGTTAATGACCTTCTTTGCAGAAGACTGAAGAGATGCAACAGGGCTAATATGTACTGACAGAGGCTGTGCTTCTTGTAGGACTGGGTCTTAGGTATGCCTCTGTAGAAGCTATTGTTCAACTTTAAATATAACTTGTCCTCCAGTGTGCAGAGATGTTGGACCTCTCTTTCAAGGGCTTGTAGATGTTTAGGCTAGCAATGGATAAAATCTTGCAGAAGCTAAGCAATTGATTAAATTTGTAATGATATGTTTGAGTGTGCTCTGAGAATCAGTTACTCATTTACAGGGAACAGCAAGTCTTGTGTGTAGTTTTTTCTTTTATATTTCCGTGTTAGACAAATCTGCTTCTAGGGAAGAGATTGTGAAGGAAACCTGTAGTGCAGTTGATCAAACTTGCCCATTTTTTTCCCAGTTGTTGCAATTTCCTGAGTCAGGCCAGGTGGTCTTGGAAACTGTTACTGTGTATGTTTCTCACCTCCACACTTCTGGAGTAATTATTACATGCATATCATTGTTTATTCATGCCTGTCTCTTAACAGTTATTTTACTTCATCAAGCAGCAAGATTTCTATAGAAGTTTTGTAGTACATCCCTTAGTATGATTGAAATGCTTTGTATTTAATCCCAGTTGGTAAAGCACAAAAGAATATAAACTCTGTTTTAAAGAAAAGCTAGATCTTCTGTAATCTATGGGTTGCTGTATGACTGCTAGAGACTACTGGTAGGGTGCACAAGGTTGCAAGTGTAATTGAAAAAGACATGGTGTACTTCAGAAACTCTGCCAGTGCCAGAGAAGGTATTAGTGTTACTCAGTTTCCTCTGGCTTTCATAACTTCAGAGAAGGTCTAATGGGATAAAGTTAATGTGGTCTCGGTTAGTTAAGCTTGCCACATATCTAAACGCATGCGTGTTTGATTAAAGCATAATGGTCATACTGGGTCAGACCAAAGATCTTTAGGGTGATGGTGGATGCCTGGGAATGAGCATCATAGATGAATAGCATGGCATGACTACCCCCTCCTTTTTCTACACTTTAAGTTATTTGTATTTACATAGAGGACATCTCTTCAGTTCATGAACTTCTACAACTAATGGTTGAGGGGAGGGCTATGCATTCACAAATACAGGTTAATTTCTTAAACTGCAGATGTAGTGCAGTTTCAATTACTTCCCTAATCTGAGGGCAGTTAAACATTAAGCTTAAAGACAAGCCCTGCATTTCCTGCTGGAGCTTGGCAGAGGTACCCAAGTAGCAGAGACTGCAAGTCTTAATTCCCATTTGTCATCTTTGTTCACAAAAATTAACACTGTCAGGCATGTTATTGTTGTGGTTTAACCCCAGCTAGCAACTAAGCACCACATAGTTGCTTACTCGCACCCCCCACACCCCCTCCCGGTGGGATAGGGAGGGAATCGGAAGAGTAAAAGTGAGACAACCCATGGGTTGAGATAAAGACAGTTTAATAGGTAAAGCAAAAGCATGCAAGCAAAGCAAAACAGGGAATTTGTTCACTACGTCCCGTCAGCAGGGAGGTGTTCAGCCATCTCTAGGAAAGCAGGGCTCCATCACATGTAACAGTTACTTGGGAAGACAAACGCCCGAACTCCAAATGTTGCCCCCCCTTCTTTCTTCTTCCCCTAGCTTTATACGCTGAGCGTGACGTCATATGGTGTGGAATATCCCTTTGGTCAGCTGGGGCCAGCTGTCCTGGCTGTGTGTCCTCCCAGCTTCTTGTGCTCCCCCAGCCTACTCGCTGGTGGGGTGGGGTGAGAAGCGGAAAAGGCCTTGACTCTGTGTGAGCACTGCCCAGGAGTAACTAAACCATCCCTGTGTTATCAACACTTTCCAGCACAAATCCAAAACATAGCCCCATACTGGCTACTATGAAGAAAATTAACTCTATCCCAGTCAAAACCAGCACAGTTACCTTGGGCATAGCTCTGCTGTCTTAAGAAACTTCAAAATATGAGGTGACTTAACCTGCATAATTTAAAAAATTCATAGCTTTGAAGTAAATCTGTATAGATGGTAGGGTCATCCTTCAGGAAATAAGTCGGTGCTTATATTATTAAAGTTGCATATTGTAGCTATATCATTGCCTTTAGCTTAAATCACAAGACTGCATGCCTATGTTAATATTAACTGTATGTATGTGGAGTGTTTTAGGGCAACTCTTGAAGCCTTCAGCAAAAACAGTTCACCATTTTGCAGTAGTAGGGTGATGTTTTGTAAAAGTTTTATCAAATCCTTAGTGGATTTTTTTTTTGTTACTTTCTGTGATTTGGAGAAGCAAAACCTACTGGTAGAGGTAGGGATTTTTTTTTTCCATTTCTGGTAAGACTAGAGCCAGTATAAAATTATGTCCTACATATGTGGAGACCTGTTGGAGACTGATAACATTGTTCCTGCTAGGGAAAAAGATTGAGCCTACAGTTTCCATTGCTAAAATAGCTTATGCCTGTTAAGACTGTGAATTTTGGCACCCAAGGAAAAAATTGACAGTTAAGCTTCATTAGTTTCCCATTGCTTGTGCTGCCATGACACAGCAGAATATAAGGAGGTAAAATGATGGGGGAGGGATGATGAGTGGGTAAGGTAAACAGGCCACAGAACAGTAAAGCAGCATATTATGGGAGGCATAGCCTAATCACATCATCATGCTCTTGGCAGAAGCTAAATATGTTGGAGTCAATCTTAAGGGCCTTTTCCAGCCTAAATGATTCTGTGTCATTCTAGTATCCCTCTACCTGGCAGATGGCTATGAAACAGTTGTCCTGTTGAATAGATGGGATAGTTGGGGCTTGGTCTCATTCATTAATGGTCTTGTTTTCTGTCTGTGGGATTCCCACCAGTTCTAGAAGCTGGATGGTAAGTGGTGAATGAACTGAAGCACTGTGTGGCAGGGCAAAACCTGTGATTCCTGGATGTCTTGTACTAGGCTCTCAATTAGTGTATATTTAACGTTTTCAGCTTTTATTTTTCGAATATGTCACAAGCAATCATAATGTGGTTAGGTAATGAAAGGATTACAACCTTCCTTAAGTAGTTCAAGCTTTTGCTTCCACTTGAGTGTAGGAAGGCTGTATTTAGTAATAATTTTTTTAACCTCAGGTTTAGAACCCCTTTTCAAAAGGTTTAAACTATAAATATTAATTTATATTTTGTGTGTTACTTTTCAGTGTAAATAGCTGCTTGGCATGGGTGGATATGGTTGCTCTGGTTATCCTCAGGATGACTTTTTTGTTAACTTCTCCAAGCACCTAATTTTTCTTTTGGTGGTTTCCTCTTGGAACTTTGACTTGCTTCCCTAATAGCAGTACTCGTACTTCTCTACATCTATTCAAATCTGGATTTTATTTTTTGGTTAATTACCACATTACACTGTATTCTAGCTGACAAATCAGTGGAGCATTCTGTAGTTCTTCAGTTTATCCTTACTGTGCTGAAAGCTAGCTTACACTTGCTCATGCTTTTCACTATTCACTGCCTTTTCTGAAGCACTTTGAAGAACACGCATTCCTGTAGGATTGTACTGATAACTATTATCCAGTGTGAAAAATGTGTTTGGTGCTAATGCTAAATCCTTTTTGTCTGTCTTTGAAGAATTTTTTTTGGGACCCTTGTCAAATGCATTTAAAAGAACATCAGATACTTCCTTTGTGTACATGCTCATTGATTTCTTTGGAACACTCCAGTATAAAAGTGAGGAATAACTGTGTATGAAAGGAGGAGGGAGCCTATTTTCATAAGCTATCATTAACATACAACTTCTGTTGAATGGTTTGAAAGATGCTTTATCTATGAGAATAATTGTCTGACCTTTTCCTCCTAGAAATGGTTGAATCAATGAAGAAAGTGGCTGGAATGGATGTGGAGTTGACAGTGGAAGAAAGAAACCTGCTTTCTGTTGCATATAAAAACGTGATTGGAGCCAGAAGAGCTTCCTGGAGAATAATCAGCAGCATTGAACAGAAAGAAGAAAACAAAGGTGGAGAAGATAAATTAAAAATGATTCGGGAATATCGGCAAATGGTAAGATGTAGTTGGTGTTGTGGCATAATGCCATTTAGTTAAGGTCCAGTTTTGTTACCCTTGCCATAAACTGCCCTGGTATTCTAGATTGCCTGCAGCCTGCTGAGCTGTAGTAAGGTGACAGTCTTGAAAGGATGAAGTTTGTTCCTTGTCTGGAGAACAAATATACTTGGTGAAGGGGAGAGGTTGGGTGTTTTTGTGTAAACACTTAAAAGGGCAGTAGAATCAAAGGAGAAAGGGAGGGCTTTTCCTTCAGTGCATCTACATATCTGCTAAGTATTTGAACAGTTGCTGGCACTTTTTCTTCCCTACTTACTCAAGTGTGAGGCTGCACATGGTCAGGTGGCCTTACTCTTTCCTCTCCAACCTGACTTATCCCAAGCAACTTTTTTTTTGAAAATCAACCATGTCAAAGGAGGTGTTTGGCTGTTGAAGCTTCCACTTTTGATAAAAGTTGCTTTGGCTCGTACAGACTTCGACACTTGGTGCTATTGCAGTACTCTGTCCTACAGAGTTCAAAATATTAACACTGTTGGTTGAAATTCCAGTGGGGGGAATCTTCAGTGTTGTTCTTGGCATAAAGACAGGCAGTGTAAGCCAAATGGCCACTTTCTTTGACTCCTTCACCTTGTCTTTTATCATTGTGATAGTTGTGTTTCGTGTACATTGGCCTTGTTTTGTTACTTTTTCCCCCCAGATGAAAACTTGGCAGGAGTTGTTGTAAATCAAGTGCTTAGCAGTTGGGTAACAGTGAAGAACAGTTGCCTAGTTAGTCTTGTACAATTGAACTGGCAGACCTATTATTAGCTCAGACAGCTATGTCTGCGTTGAAATGAGTGCTGAGATAGTATGGCTTCTCTGACAGCATCTAGTTCTTAAAATACAGATGTTTCATTTTTTTTGTCCCTAAGCTGGTCAGTTACACTGATAGCAGTTAAAGCAATCAATTTGAGATAAAGCACTCCATGTTTCTGGGGATAGGGGATGTTAAGATGTCATGGTCATCTCAACTGTGAAACTTGCATGTGTAATAACCTCTAGGGCCTTGCTATTTTCTCTCTTGAGAGGGGGAAAAATTGATGCACATAACTTCATGCTGAGTCTAGTCAGTCTGTGCAACTTTACCTAAAATGGAGAACTTGGAGCAAGCTTTGACTCTCATTGGTAACTAATGAGACCTTCAGCTATTAGAACAGGGAGTTGTGTCGTCCTCCCCTTCCTTAAATGATGGTTTAGCATGGAGCAGGCATGCTCCCATACTATTTAAATCCCACACATTTCTGCAGAGACTTAATCTCCATTATTTGAGGACAAGTGCCTCCACATGGTTCAGATCTTCACTTCCAGAGAAACAGTGGAGTCTGTTATATCACCTGGCACTGATTCATATACCACCAATGGAAATGATGTTGGCTTGGAAATCTTTTCTCAGGAATGGCTCTGGACTACTTTCTGTTGACTCATAGGGTTTCTGTTGCTCCATGGAATTGTTAAAGTTGTGAGTTTCTAATTTTATGCTGGCATGCTGATAGGATGAGGCTCTGCCAGTTACATACAGTCCCAAATACCATTTCTTGATGGGTGTCTAAAATCTTTCTAACAGAACATATAAAATAAGACAATAGCTGTCTGATTGTTTAAATTTGTCTTACACTGTGTGCTTCCAGTTCTCTTTGCACTACGTTTTGTGGCTGGTTACTATCTTCTGCCAAAGATCCTTTAATCATGAAAAGACTTTTGGTTTTGAAAANCCATGCAGAACAGACTGGTGTGCAAGAAATAAATGTACGTAGTCCTTGAGGTATCGAGAAAGAGGCCACATGAAGTGCAGTGCAATGCCAACAGTATCTTCAGCTGTTAAATCCTTAAAGGGAATAGCTATCACAAGCTTTAGGTAGAGGAGTGCTGTGGAGAACTGTAATGTAGTTCTGTACTGGAGAAAGACCAGATGTGTCTACTCGACTCTAGCCTGAGTTTTCTAAGAGGCTTCTAGGTGTCTGTAGCTGAAGACAAAGTCCTGTTTGTAGCTGCTAGGAGACTTACTAGGAGTTAGCATCTGCTGTAAGGAGAGTGTTAATAGGTTTGGCAAGATGGCATGGGAGCAGTAAGGGCCTGAAGAACGTACTGCAAAGGTGTGGATGATGCTTCTCACTGTTGCTTGCTGGAACAGTAGCACACCTGCCCTGTTGTCATGCTCAGTGCTTCTCTGAACAGATAAGGTGCAGTATGGATTCAGCAGAGTTCTGGTTATTATGCTACCTTGTCAACAAATAACCGTAGCGTTTTTTAGAATAAGTTCAGTGTTGTTGGGAGACCATTCCCAGGCTTGAAAGGCTCTGAAGAGGGGAAGAAACCTAACACACATTGTCTGGGGACTGACAGGCCAAGTTTAAAGCACCGGGGAGTGGGAGAGAACCAGCATCTCTACAAAAACACACCTCTCTCGCCTATCATCAGAACCAGGTGTCGCCTTGCTCAGCTATAGAGTGCTGCTTGAGTTGAAATGGAAGGTGTAGTTTATGTGAAAGTAGTTATTTGAGGGCTTTAGTCTATGTAAGTATTTATTATAATTTAGCACGTGGCTCTTAAAAATGTTTGGAGTTTGTTTCAGCTACTAGCCAGCATGACTTGGGGCAGAAATCAGGATATGATGATGTTGTCAGAGT
>VYZW01034797.1:25923-48994 GCA_013401315.1 Balaeniceps rex | reverse complement strand
GGAAAGGGAGGGAAGGGAAAGGGAGGGAAGGGAAAGGGAAAGGGAGGGAAGGGGAGGGAAGGTGACTATTTCAATTGGAATGGACGTATAACAATCATCTAGTCCAACTGCCTGACCAATTCAGGGCTGAACAAAAGCTAAAGCATGTTGTTAAGGGCATTGTCCAAATGCCTCTTAAACACTGACAGGTTTGGGGCATCAACCACCTCTCTAGGAAGCCTGTTCCAGTGTTTGACCACCCTCTCGGTAAAGAAATACTTCCCAATGTCCAATCTAATCATCCCCTGATGTAGCTTTGAACCATTCCCATGTATCCTATCACTGGATACCAGGGAGAAGAGAACTACACCTCCTTCTCCACTTCCCCTCCTCATGAAGCTGTGGAGAGCAATGAGTTCTCCCCTCAGCCTCTTTTTCTCCAGACTAGAAAATCCCGAAGTCCCCAGCCAGTCTTCATAGGACATTCCTTCCAGCGCTTTCACCGGCTTTGTTGCCCTCCTCTGGATGCATTCAAGGACCTTCACATCCTTCTTAAATTGTGAGGCCCAGAACTGCACACAGCTTTCAAGCTGAGGCCGCACCAATGCTGAATACAGTGGGACAATCACCTCTTTTGACCAGTTGGTTACCCTGCGTTTGATGCACCCCAGGATGCAGTTTGCCCTCTTGGCTGCCAGGGCACACTGCTGACTCATGTTGAGCCTGCTGTCAACCAGCACCCCCAGGTCCCTTTCTGCAGGGCTGCTCTCCAGCCACTCCTCTCCCAATTTATACTTGTGCCTGGCATTACTCTGTCCTAAGTGCAGAATCTGGCATTTGGACTTGTTAAATTTCATCCCATTAATCATAGTCCAATGCTCTAATCTATTTAGAACCCTCTGCAAGGCCTCCTGTCCCTCAAGAGAGTCAACAGCACCTCCCAGTTTGTTATCATCAGCAAACTCGCTAATGGTGCATTCAACTCCTTCATCCAGATAGTTGATAAATGTATTGAACAGAACTGGTCCTAAAATTGAACCCTGAGGAACACTGCTGGTGACCGGTCTCCAGCCAGATGTAGCCCTTCAGCCAGTTCTTCACCCAGTGCACTGTAAACCTGCTCATCCCACAGTTGGACAAGTTGTCCAGAAGGATGCTGTGAGGGACAGTATCAAAAGCCTTACTAAAGTCCAGAATAACTACATCTGCTGCCTTCCTTTCATCTGCTAGGTGGGTGACCCTATCATAGAACGATATCAACTTAGTTAAACAGGCCTTTCCTTTTGTGAACCCATGTTGACTATGCCTGATTATTGCATTATTCTTTAAATGCCTTTCAAAAAGAAAAAAAGAAAAAAAGGACAAAACTCAGCCCTCCCATCCTTCTTTCATGTTTTCTCATGAACAATATACTGGTTTAGAGGTAGGAAGTTCTCTCTGTAAATAAATAACAAAAGAGCTGTGCTGAGTGCCTTACCAGTTTCTAAGCTACCTATGAGAAGAAGGGAAAGGTGAATTTGATCAATTTTCTTCCACCAGCATCATGTAAAGGAATGACGGTTCACACTTTGAAAATTCCTTTGCAGGATTGGGTTTACATCATGGGATTCAAGAATTATAGAATAATTTAATAATTTCAGTTGTGAGGGGCCTGTGAAGGTGATCTGAATTAAATTCCTTCTTAGCTAGATATGACTTTGAAGTTAGAGCATGTGCATCACGATCTTGTCCAGTTGAGTTTTGGGTATCTCCAAGAATGGAGATTCCTCAGCAATTCTGGGCAACCTGATCCAGACTTTGACTGCTCTCAGTATGAAAAACCTTTTCCTAATATCTAACCTACTGCAACTTTGTCCACTGATTCTTCTCCTTTTGCTGTACAGCTCTGAAGACCATGATTCTGTTTTCCCCATAAATACTTTTCAAGCAACTGAAGACACCACTTGGATCCCCCCCAGCCTTCTTTTCTATCCTTCTGCATTGTGCTTCAGACCCCTGATTGTGATGGTGTCTCTCCGTTGGATTCACTACTCTAGATGCATTCTCACAAGTGTCAAATAGAGAAAAATAATCACTTCTCTTGACTTGCTGGCTAGACTCTTACTAATACCTGCCAGTTTGTTGTTGGTCTTCTTTGTTACAAGAGCACACTTTCCTCATGTTCAACGTACTGTCCACCAAGATTGTGTAAAGTTGCTTTCTAGCGAGACAGTGCCCAGCTTGTATCGTTTCATTGAGTTATTCCATCCCAGGTACAGGACTTTGCATTTGACTTTCTTGAACTTCATAAGGTTTCTGTTCACAGTATCTTCAACCTTTTGAGGTCCATTTGATTAGCAACCTTAGTCTTCAAGATATCAACAGATCTCCTCAGTTTGGTATCATTCTGTGTAATCAGATGGGACCGGGTTTTTTTTCCTAAATACAGTTATCTACTGACATATGAGACATCCTGGAGTAGTCAAAATATCCTACTGGGCTAACAGTTAGAACACAAGACCTTCAGAAAGTATGTACCCTTTGGTACCAATAAAAGCGGACCAGAGTGAGTTCTCTGTGCCACCCAGACACTTATGCGTAAGCACCTGAAGTGAGGAACTATAGTAAAGTAGTCCACATGCATGTGTTGACATGTGAGCTGTTTATGTTGTAATTATAGTCTGTGGGGATCTGGAACTTTGTTAACTTGCCACATACAGGTATTTAGTGTCAGATGAGATCTTCAGTGGTATCCAAGGTGTCTGTGTGGGGCTAGCTGATATAACAAAAGACCTGCACAGGGAGACCTGTGTAGTCCTGTACTGGCACTTGAGGTCTAACAGGACATGACAAAGCATTTCAAATGGATTGTGTGCCTATTTGGGAAAAACGAATCAAGTCTCTATTAAAGTGGAGCTAAGGAAATCTAAGGAATTATTCAGTTCAGCCTTTAGGAGACACGTAAATATAGTCAGCTCAACAGCTTTCTGGCCTCTATAGGCTTTATACAATTGCCTAAATATAGGCTCCTGGTGCCATTTGAGATATGCTAGGCTATCAAAGACATCCACACAGAAGTGACAGATGGTACGGAAAGCAGTGCTATATCTTCCTGGAGTGGCAGTTGGAGGATTCGCAAATGGCATGAGATAAACACATATAAGCAAATTGTTCGAGTCTCAGTGACTGTATTGACCATAAATTTAATCAGTTGACTTAAATGTAGGCACCTACTGCAATTTTACTTGCCCTAGAGTATACAAGCCATCTCATAAGTATGGTACTTAGGCCACAGTGCTTTCAGGAGATCTGTATAGTTCTGAAACAGAAACTGAAGAACAGACAAAAAAACGGCCAACACTGAAAATGGCACTAGTATTCTGTGTGTAGGCAGCTGAACTAAATCCTGCCTAATGTATGTGAATCTGAATTCCACCTCCATATAGGATGATAAAGTATACAGGAAAGAAAAGGGAGGAGGAAAAAAGACTAATTAGAAACAGAATGACCCAAGTGAACACAAGTTTGATGTGTTTTTTACTAATAAATATGTAACTACTCACTGTGAGCCTTACGTAACAGAATAAATTGTGCTTTATGTTTAGCAGTATTAAGCAAGAAAAATAGAAAGAGGAAATATCAACCAACCTATTTAAAAATCTACAACATTTAAGCAAAAACTTTTTTGTTCTTCACATAAAACTTCAGAGCAATAAGAAACAAACAATTTTTTCACCCAGTTTACTATGCACGAAAATGGTAAAACCTCCAAGACTTTTCTGAAATGATATCCCTAACAGAGATACCAGGTATGGTTTACAAGAGCGTAAATCTTCCATCTGCTACCTATACTAGTGTCTCTGCCTTTGCATTTCTGCTAAAGATGATCCCAAACTCTTTTATGAGAACAGATAAAATGATGGGTTGGGTACACCAGGAGAAGAAAAAAAATATTCTCTTTACAGATAAATGCTGTTGAAAGTTCATAACTTGAATGTGTGTGCCTTCAAGAGGTCACTGCTGGAAATCTGGGAACATAATAAAAGGAGGCATAAAATATCTGGTTCTGAATTTACACATTGTATTAATGAGTATTGTAATGCTGCCACTGATAACTCACCTGTGATTAAGTTTGCAAAAATTTTACAATATTATTAAATAAATAATTACATTTTCAAATAACTGTATGTCCATCCAGAACCACAGGAGAATTCAGGTAATTAGCAGAGCTGAAATTAAATTTAGTGACCTACAAGCAACATTCTGGAGAACTTGCCCCCTGTCTATCACTTAATTCAAGGTTTGTTGCCACTTTTGTCTTTTTATCTGTGTAGTGCCTATTGATTTCAATTGTACCTTTGCCTAATTCTAGAACTTTTCCCCACTTCAATTTTCTCATGCACGTGGAACAAAGAATTTATATTGTTGACTTAAAAAATCATCATATTTTGTTCTTATGTATTTCCTTCTTAAAAGTGTATCTTCAGATTTGTTGCCATCTCATCAGAGCTGGGAATAATCTTAATTGCAACTGGAGGTTGTGATACAATAATTTGATATTCAAACAACATATATAAATCAGAACTTTAATTTATACTCTGGCTAGCTGGTTGGATTTTTTACCATAATTTCTTCCACCCAATGCATAAATTGTTATTTTGGAATTTTCATAATCCATGTCCATCAAGCTCACTGCTTTCTTATAGTTGTTGAGTTCCAGTTTACTAACAGTAAAATAGTGTCCTATTTCCTTAGTTAGGAATGAAGATGAAATAGCTTTGACTTGCAAATACATTTTTTTAATAGAAAAGAGAACAATAAGAATTTTATCTAGGAAAAAAGATCAGGTTTTCAGGTACCGTGTTTAAATAATACATCAAAAATACAATGGAGGCAATGGGTGACATAAAAAAGAACCATGACGGTTCATTAATCTTGTGGGTATATCACACAATGAAGGAATGACAAGATATTCAATAATTCTGAAAGAAAAGATAATTTTAAATGTAAGTTTTACTTTTTGAAGCAGGTGTATTTAGACAGAGTTGAACAGCAGAAAGAAGTTCAGCTTAGCTTGTTGCTTCTAAATATATGTTTATACGTGTGTGTGTGTGTGTGTGTACATCTGACATGTTCCTAAATTAACATCTCTGAGGCTTTTTCAAGGAGTTACACTTTAAAGATATATGTAGGGGTAGGTTTTATTTTAATTGACTGTTCAGAGAATTAAGTGAAGGTCAAAGTTAAGAGCTAATGGAATTCTGAGAAATTTTTTTTTGCAGAGAACTTTTCAGAGCATTATTCCTGTATTTTCTAGTAAATATTATGGTCTGTGAATTACAGTTTGTACTGAAAATTATCATTGTCTAAGCTTACATTAAGTCATTTTTAGGGATCTGGACATTTTCTGTATCACAGATTTCTTATATTACACAAGTATGTAGTTCAGAGAGCTGTCATAGTCTCTCTAGCATCTGATGTACTTCTCACTCCCAACCGAGTATTTTAACTCGTATATCTTGTTTTGAAGGATGTTTCTTGTAGTATTTTTTTTTCCCCGTTTCCTTTTCCTCAAGCAGAACAATCAATTTTTTTCTAAATTTGTTCAGGGTTCAAATACATTTTACGAGGTAGTATCCTATTTTACTTTAGTTTGGCTTGTTCTGTTAGCTGCCTATTCCACTACAGGGTATTTGTGTTTCTGCCTACAAGCTGTTAATTTGTTCTACGTTAATCCTACCATTTTCCATGTAGAACATTATACCATGACTTGGTATATAAAGTCTCAGTAACGTGTAAACATGAGAGCAGCTTAGGAATCAAACATAAGAATTTCATTGGTCTTTTGATGATTTAAAGTCTGAGGAGTTTAATCCATTGAAGTCTAGCTACTACAGGACAAGCACTCACATAACGTCTAGTTGGCATATAAAAACCCATGCATGCATAAATACCACATGTAATTTTAGCATAACTTACAACACAGATACCCATGAGAAATAAATCTCCATTTTAAAGAAAGAAAAATATATTGATGATATCAGAGTTCTTTCTCTATATAAATTAATCTGAAATTCTTGAGCAAAAATTCAGATAGAAGGACAATTTAGTCTGTCTCCCTAGAATATTGGATCAATAGTTAACATTTCAAGGCATAGTAAAATGGCAACTAGTGTGGAAGATAATATTGTAAACTTTATAAATCCTCTGCTTTTCAGAGATTTTCATAAATTGTTTAGTTTTGAGCCTTTGTAGATTTCTTCTGTGAATATGTCCTAAACAGTTTCTTGTATCAAGAAATATTACTACTGTGTTTTCACGTTGCCCATCTATGGGGCAATCTCTCTGAAAGAAGAATGAGTAACTTCTTAGGAGTACTGAATATTCATTGAAGCATATATTAACTGAAGTCAATAGGATGTTCATTAGTATGCTGGAAAAAATAGTGACATGATTTCACAGACCTCTGGTTCAGATAAGTAGGTCCTCTACACTTTGTACAGAAGCATATACACATCTGCATAAGAGTTGTGATTTATTTTTGCTTAATTTCAGTGGATAATTCTATTCATATTTATAACTGGTAAGTAAAACTGGCTACGATTGTAATTGAAAAACAAGTGCTTCAATATCTGTAATTTCAACATGTCAGGGATGACCTGCAATAATAACAATGTGTTTCCAAACTCCTGTTTAATATAGGACACTGTGACAGATTTGTCCAAGAATGTAAGACCCTTCCTTTGTTATCTAGGAAGATGTCATGTTTTGCTTTCAAACTCAGAGTAATAAACTGATATCTGAGTTCAGGGACTGCATTTTAGTATTATATTTTAGTATGAGCTACCAACAAGCTGAAATATGAAAAATATGAAAAAATCTATCAACAAAAAGTGAATCCAAAGGACCTTTAAAAGTAACCTTAAACTGAGTAACTGATTGTAAGCTTATGATATTGGAACTGCTCACAGCTATCTCCTAAAAGACTTCTGTAGGCTTCAAATACATTTCATAACTGCCTAAGTAAAGCTGGCTAACCCAATTTTTGCAGTATCAGACTTGCCAAGGCACCCAGATGATCTTTGCAATCATATGGATTTATGATCCAAGAAAAGTAGAAATTCCATGAGGGGAAAATAATAAAGAGAGAAGCACTGAAAGAAATACCAGTTTCACACAGAAAATAAGAATCAGTTTGTGATAAGTACTTTCAGTTCAGATATGTTTATACTTTCAGAACTATTTCTTTTATAGAGAGCATCTTATTAGGGTTCCTAAAATAGTTATAAAATAGATGCTGTTTTCCCATTAGACGACAAGCTCAGCCTAATGGGAGAACAGAGTTCATTTTTACTCCTGGGATTTTACCGACTTAAGGATATTGTGGCAGTTTGCTTCAGTTCACCATTCAGTGTAAATTCACTGGCTAAGCACCAGATCAAAGAACTACAGTACTGTTCAAAGTGCTACAAGCTACAATCTGACTTCCAGAGGCATGAAAGGAAAAGGAAGGGAAAGGCAAAGAAGTAAGGGATGGTACAAATTGCTTAAGGTTATAGCATAGTGGCAAAGCCCATTGATATACCAAAAAAAGTGAGCAACAAAGCCACTGTATAACTCTCCAGTAGTAGTTTTATTTTCATTCCTATGGGGAAAAAATATTTTAAAAAAATCAAAAAAATGGATCCAAGTATTTTATAAAGCAGTAGCAGTGGTATTGGAGACACCAGATCATGAAACAACATAAACTATTGGCTAGAACACTTTCCTGGAAGATGGGAATATTTGGTATAAATATCTTCTCTGAAACTGCAAAACCATGGATATGAACTTCAGAAAACCCAGAAAAAAATCTTGGCAGGCGATTGCTGTAACAACTAAGCTACAGAATGTTTTTGAGTCAGTGACGAAGAAGTTTGTCCTTTTTCTGCTGTGTGCATTTTAAGACAGCAAATGATATTTTTCACATATAACTTTAACAGTCTGAAGTTAAAATATTTATTTTACACTAGTTGTATTAGTACATTCTCTAGGACAGTGAGCCAACCGGCATCTTGTAACTTTTTGATGGTCTGGTGAAAACGTCTCTTCCTCTGCGGTATTACCTGTGGTGGGTTGACCTTGTCTGGACGCCAGGTGCCACCAAGCCGCTCTATCACTCTGCTCCTCAGCAGGACAGGTGGGGAGAAAATGAGGTGGAAAAAAACCTCGTGGGTCAAGATGAAGGCAGTATAATAAAAAAGCAAAACAAAGGCTGCTTGCAGAAGCAAAAAGAAAAACAAAGATTTTATTCTCTACTTCCCATCAGCAGGCGAAGTCCAGCCACTTCCTGGGAAGCAGGGCTTCGGTACACGTAATGGTTGCTCTGGAAGACAAACATAAATAATGAATGCCCCCCCTTCCTCCTCCTTTCTCTTAACTTTTATTGATGAGCTGACGTCTTATGGTACGGCATATCCCTTTGGTCAGTTTGGGTCAGCTGTCCTGGCTATGTCCCCTCCCAAGATCTTGCCCACTCCCAAGCCTACTGGTGAAAGGGGGGAGAAATGTTGGAGAGACAGCCTTGATGCTGTGCGAGCACCACTCAGCAGTAGCCAAAACACTGGTGTATTATCAACACCTTTCTATCTATCAATACAAAGCACAGCACTATGAAGGCTGCTATGGGGAAGATTAACTCCATCTCAGACAGACTACATTACTGTACTGCTTTAGCCATACAAGCAACTTGGAGTCCATCTATGATTCCGCTGGCTGCCATTATGGAATCTCCTAATGGAATTGTTTCATCCATTGGTGCATGCTGGAGTCTAGCATGCTCCAAATCCCAGTATACAATAAAAATGTGTAGTTTAAAAAAAAATTACATGGGAATAAATCATGTACTTAGGCAAAAGAAGAAAAGCATATTTCCAGCTTGCAGGTATATTGAAACAGAAATTTAATAACTTCAAGTAAAATATAGAACAGTTTGCAGAAACTACAAATAAAACTGATGCATAATTGAGTTGTGTCCCACAGGGAGACATTCACCTCAAAATTAGTACTTGAACAGATCAAATACTTGCTACAAAATTATGGTAATGTTGTTTACACCACTCAATTTACAAAAAAAGAAAAGAAAAGAAAAGAAAAGAAAAGAAAAGAAAAGAAAAGAAAAGAAAAGAAAAGAAAAGAAAAGAAAAGAAAAGAAAAGAAAAGAAAAGAAAAGAAAAGAAAAGAAAAGAAAAGAAAAGAAAAGAAAAGAAAAGAAAAGAAAAGAAGAAAAAAACCCCTAAATTTCTGTGAAAATTTTCAGACTCATTTGATAAGAGAAAACAAACCTGCTATTTTGCTGGGCAGACCCAGTCTCTAGGTTAATTTAGATAAATTTGTTTGGTTTGGGGCTTTTTTCCCTATACAGAGAAGCAGATTACAGTTCATTTTGCTACAAGTCCAGCAATCTTCAAACTGCAAAACTGCAAAACTTGCAGATATTGGTATCTAAAAGATAAAATGCATGAAACTTGTTTATTGGCACCTCTCTACTTTCAACAGATTTCTGAGATACAAGCATTATTACCTGTTTATATTGATTTGCATTTCAAATTATGACAATGCTTCAAGATGAACTGAGGCACTATATTCCTGTGTTAGGCCGTTCATCACAGTTCTTTATTTCCATTACCTCAGTTTATTTAAATGCAAGGACGGTGTACAAGGACTATAGAATTCATGTGAGTGATCTGTATCACATCCTGCTATTGGCCATAAGAACAAAATGGAATAAGCCATGACACTAGAAGAGTGATATCTGACAACATTGTTAAATAAAAGAGGAACGAGGAATGGTGTTTGTTTACTAAGTTCCAGTGGTATCCCCAGTCTCATCTCTCATTAGAGTCAGGTCATTCTAGGAAAAAAAAATATTTAGAACAGTCAAAAACAGTCAGAGAAGCTGTTAATGGTTGTATTGGGTTTGTATTGGGACGACAAGGTTTTGGCAGCGGGGGGCTGAATGGGTGGCTTCTGTGAGGAGAGGCTGGGGCTGCCCTGTGCCAGACACAGCTGGTTCCAGCCAGCTGCAATGGACCCACCGCAGGGCATGGCTGAACCCCTCAGACAAGATGGTGGCATCTCAGTGACAACATATTTAAGAAAGATTAGAAATATTGTACAGGCAATGAGGAGTGAGGAAAAAAGTGAGAAACAATCCTGCAAACACCAAGGTGAGAGAAGGGGGGGTGGGGGGAAGAGTCAGTGCTCCAGGCAGCAGAGCAAAGATTTGCAGCCCATGAAGGACCACAGTGGAGCAGATATCCACACTGTATCCTGTGGAGGACCCCACGCCGCAGCAGATGAAAATGCCCTGAAGGAAGCTGCAGCCCATGGGAAAGACCCACATTGGAGCAGGGGAAAAGGGTGAGGAGGAAGGAACAGGAGAGAGAAACTGTTCTGGACATGTCCTGGTTTTGGCTGGGATAGAGTTAATTTTCTTCCTAGTAGCTGGCATAGTGCTGTGGTTTGGATTTAGTAGGAGAAGAATGCTGATAACACACTGATGTTTTGGTTTTTGCTAAGTAGTACTAAGACTAGTCAAGGACTTTCTTTTTCAGCTTCCCATGCTCTGCCAGGTGCACAAGGAACTGGGAGGGGGCACAGCTGAGATAGTTGATCCAAACTGACCAAAGGGCTATTCCATACCATATGACGTCATGCTCAGTATATAAACTGGGGGGAGTTAGCTGGGAGGCAGCAATCACTGCTCGGGAACTGGCTGGGCATCAGTCAGCACGTGGTGAGCCGTTGCAAAAAAGCCTGGTTTTTTTTTCTGTAGTTTTTTTTTCTCTCTCTTGTTCTCCTTTTCATTGCAATTTTTATTACTATTATTATTTTTTTTATTATTTCAATTATTAAACTGTTCCTATCTCAACCTGCAAGTTTTCTCACTTTTGCCTTTCCAATTCTCTCCCCCATCCCACCAGGGGGGAGGGTGAGCAAGTGGTTGTGTGGTGCTTGGTTGCCAGAAGGGGCTAAACCACAACAGGACAACCCACCCATTCCCCATCTCCCCTGCGTCACTTGGGAGGGGGAGGTAGAGGATTCAGGAATAAAGGAATGAAGCTGAACCTGGGAAGAAGGTGTGTGTGGGAGAAGGTGTTTTAGTTTTTGTCTTTGTTTCTCACCATGTTACTGTTTTAAATTAACAATAAATTAAACTAATATTACCTGAGTCAAGTCTGTTTTGCCTGTTACAGTAACTGGCAAGTAATCTCCCTTTCTTTGTCTTGACCTATGAGCTTTTTCATCTCATTTTCTCCTCCTGTCATGTTGAGGAGGCAGGGAGTGATAGAGCAGCTAGGTGGGCGTCTGGCAGCTGGCCAAGGTCACCCCACCACAATGATTAAGCAGGGTGGCCAATCAGTAGTCCAGTACATGAATTCACACACTGCCCTTCTTTTACCTAAAAATAATGGTATACCCAAAGATAGAAAGTATAAGGAAAAAATAGTGTCAATTGCTTTCTTAAGGTCTGAAGACAAAAAACTTTCAGTGTGTGGAATAAAAATATTCTTAGGAAGCTACAGTTGTATTCTGTAGAAGACAACAACATCTATTTCTGTAGATTCCAAAAAATTTACTGTCATTTAGTCTGACCTCTTATATAACATAGGCCGTAGGATCTCATTCAGTGATTTCTGCAACTAGTCTTTAGCTAAGGAATCCTATCTTGACTTTTTCTGATTTAGGTCTACAATTGACCTTTTGTGTTTATAGGGTAACTTTTATTTTAGTTAGAAATAAATATTAGCTGGTGAGATTTAAAACTTTCGGAAATTGTTCCTTTAAGCCTCACTTATCATCGTCCCTTTTTATTGTTCTTGGATGATTAGTTCTTTGATGCCATGGAGATATCTGCCTATATGTTGCTAGTGACTTACTCTTTCTTGTAGTCTCTTGGTAATGTGACAAGCAAAAAGTAGCAATGTTTATTGTTATTTCTTTCCCACCAATCCGGGTATCAGTACCTGATTTAGCCTACCATTAAAAATGCCAACATATAAAAATGCCAGCACTTATTACACTATTGTGGAACTTAAAATACTGGAGTGATATTTAGCTACTGAAACTTATTATTTTAGAAGAGTATCTCATACAGTGGAGTGTGGTAACTATGGGCAACATTTTCTAATAGACCAAATATATACAGTAAATCTAGAAGGGCTGAGGGGCGCAGATCCACTGCCATTGGACAAAAATATATTACTGAATACACAAAATTTCTGATCCTTTTAGAATAAGCTGTCCCTAACTGCAGGCTGCATAAGTCCTCACTTAATAAAAAGGCAGAAGCACATTGTTCCCATACCTCTCTAGAAATCCTAATCCCAGCAAATAGTGTATTTCTTGATTGTTTAAAGAACTTTCAATGGATAGATCAGGAGAATAAAAGAATAAGCAAATGAAAAACATTATTCCCATGTTATCTTAGTAGCAGAATTTGAGCAGCCCTGAAAGATACCCTGTGCATGCGCATACACCAACAGAGCAGGCTGTGGGTGGAAAATTCGTTGACAAACAGTTAAAAAGAAAAGTCAAAGTCCCCTTGGATAATTGCTCTTGTTAACTGGTTTCACAGTTGGCATTTTCTCAAACAAAAATCAAGTACTCTTCTCCAGTGTAGACTTTTAGGACAACAGAAATGTTCAGCTATTTACAAACCTAGTAAACTATTTCCAGAAATGTTGCAACTAGAATGTTTTTAACTTTCAGGTGTAACATGGGAAAGAACCAACAGAACGATAACAGTCACCATCAATTTTAAAATTTTAGGCGAATGTATAAATTTGAACTAAGTTAATTGTGATCAGTGTCTCTGTACAATGACACAAGGAAATCAAGTAAATTAAAATTGTTATATGATATGATAGGATGAAAATCCTAAATTGTTTCACTGCTTTCCAATGAGCAATCTGCAGTTATTTATGTAGTGAAAAGCCATTTCACAAATTCTGTGATGAAAGCAGCTGTAGTTCTTTTAAGATCCAATTGGTGAGTGGACCAAAACCATTGCCTCAATCAAAATTATTCCTTCAGCTTGATCAGCCTGATTGGTGAGTAACAGGCAGCCCTCACTTGGTATGCAGAAGATGAATGATGTACTTCAAGTGCTTTTTTTCTCCACTATGATTGAATCTTTGAATGACACAGTCAGATTTCTTAGTCTGCATTGTTGATTTCAACAGCTGGATGAGATGAATCCCCTGGCCATACTGATCCACACATTCTTGGAAGGCATTAATAACAATTTAGTTGTACAGAAGGTGCAGAAAACATCTTGAGGATGTGATTCTAATTAATAGATTTTATTCTAATTAATAGAGAAGAACTGATTGGAAATATCGACGTGGGACCTAGTCAGGTAGACTAAGTATGAAATGTTTACTTTCCTAGTCTTCAGAATTGGAAAGAGGAAATGCAATTGAATCGAAACAGGAAGGTAGGCTTGAGAGAAATAGGAATTTGTATGAAAGACTTCCCAGAAGCTGTGTCACCTTGTAGAGGAAAGTTTGAAGTGTTATGAGTAATAAACCTGGCTACATTGCATGCTTTTAAATGAACTCAAACAAAATGGAAACTGTCTTACTGTTACAAAAATAATGATGGAAACAGAACAAAAATGGAGAAATTAAATAAAAGACTAACTGCTAACTAAAATGAGCTAGCAACTGTTCTCTGATTTTCACTAACAAGCTGGCCACATAAATAATATACAGCACTTAGCTCTGGATCTGATATAATACAGGGACTCTGTTGCAGTGGGAAACTGAGGCTGTATCTACACCTGCGAAGTAGACATCGCCAGGAATATTTCCTGGCACTGATGTCAATTAACACCATATAGCTTATGTGTAGCTTGCAAACTGAACTTCCAAAACTGTGGATGCAGGCAAATTCTCTATTGGATATGGCCCCAGCAAAGTTATAACTCTCAAACTGTGCTCAGGAATGGCCAGTGCTAGCTGGAATGTGCAAAAACTCTGCCAGGGGATTCTCTGGCAGTTTGTGAGCACAGAGAATTGTGTTCCTGTGCCTGAGACTGGTCCTATGCATAGCTGAATTTATAGACATGGCCTGAAGATATGCACTGTTGGCTGCAGTGTATGACAGGAGGCTATGTAGTGGGGATGGACAGTGTAAAGTTTACTGCAATAGTTTGGGGGAACTATAGAAAGCTGAGGGAACCAAATCTGATATAGTCTTGTTCAAATTACTGAATTGTGTCTTTGTATTGCCTCAGACAGTATAAGATGTAGTGAGCCAAGCCAGTGCCAAACAATGTCTAAACAATTATCAATATGAGCAATAGGCGTCCTATGCCGTGCTTTATTTAGTAGCAGAGATGTGTCTGGAAAGTCGTGGGGGCTTCTATTTGTTTTAACAAAAAGCTCATCTATTATGATGTGGTAAATGCAGTCCATCAACAACATCAGCACAAGAACAGATCTCATCCTGGAATGAGGAAGAACAGGTTAGAGAGATCTTTAACCAGTTACAGGTTTTCAGATTGTCTGGGACTGTGAGTTTCAGCCCACACTATTTAAAGTATAAGCTGCTGGAATCTGAGAACTGTTAGCAATTATTTTTGAGAACTCATGAAGTCTTTTGGAAAATATATGATCTTCTATGAAAAGGCTGGAGGAAAGCAGTTTTGGTCTCATCTTCAAAAAGAGGAAAGTGGGGAATAATAACCTGTCACCTTAACTTTGACACCCAGGACAAATACTGAAAGAAATACTTTCAGACACCTATAAGAAAACAAGTTGAATTACAGCCTATATGGATTTATTAGGAATCAATCAGTTTCTGTTTATAAAATGATGGAGGAATTGTAAACAAAGGAGCAACAAAGGTAACATATATCTTGATTTTAGTAGTGTCTTAATCAAATTGGGCAAGGCCATAAAAGAATGCAAGCATAATAGGCAGACGTAACCAGGAAGTATAACCTGGAAAATATGAAACAATCTCTCTACTCTGCTCAATGCTGTACAATCTCAGTAGGAATACTACTTCCAGATTTGGGCCCCACATTTCTGGCAATACTTGGGCAACTGTGAATAGCCAGAAAATAATTAATAGAAGAATTAAACATCAAATGTTTGCTCTACAGGATCGAATGAGGAAACCCTGAATAAATTAGTATGTGCAGTTCAAAAAGAGAAAAGGAAGGCTGAGGAGTGAATGCAGTAAGCAGCTTCATATGCTTAAAGAGGTATCTGTAAGAGAGAACACAAGATTTTTCTTTTCTTTATTCCAAACACCCTATGCTGTTTGGAATAGCTAGGAAAGTAGTGAAATTTAATTGCACCAAGGAAAACTGGACAGTAGGAAAAAAATTATAATTGAAATGCTAAACCCTGAATGGATTATTCCATGGATTCAGGAGACTCTTTAACTGAAAGGCAGACAAACGTGTCAGTAGTGACTACATCTACTTGACGGAATACTTTATCTTTTGGGATCACTTCTAAACTTAAGATTTTATGAAGTATAGTGGCCTTTCATAAAGTGTCAGCTTATATTTCTGCGAATACCAATAGGAAGCTTAAACCTGATTTTGCATTCCTTAATTCCTTTTTTGTCTGTATTGTTTTTTCAGCTCAACCCTCCCACCTCTTGGCGTGTTGTGATGTAGTTTAATAAATTCAAAATATCCTGAGGACCAAACTGAAACTGGTTTTTGTTTGTTGTTTTTTTTAGCTTACTTTCAGGTTCTACTGATTTAGTGCAATACAACATACCTCAAAAAGTGTTATAAGTGTCTTGACTTTACAAGCAGTATTAAAAACCTGGTCAAATATAGTGCAAATAACTAATGAGATCTCAGTGGAATACACTTGCCTAAAATATGAAGAGAAAAAGTGGTGAAATAGAACAATTTAAATTAGTTGTTGAGAACTGATGTAGACAATTCTTCCTGTGGACTGCTTATGAAATTTTAATTTTAAAAAACCCAACAATTTTTCATAATTATATATTTAAATATTAGGGACATAATTTCCAGCTTGTAATTGATTGTGCATATTTCATTATAAATTCTGGTTTCTCATTAGCTGTGTGGCCTTTTGTTAAGTAGGAAAATACAGAATGACAAATCAGTGATGGCTGTAGCTCCCAGTCTTTAGGTAATAATTTTCTTTCTCATTACTTCCTCCTTCACTTTATTGAATCATATGGTAGAAGTGACCAACTACACAAGGTTGCAAGAGCTGGTGGTGGACAAATGATGACACTAGCAGCTGTGCAGAACTGCAGCTTGTAAGGAACTCAAAAGCAGCTGCATCATTAAGCAGCAGCCAGTTTGGAATGCCACTGAGCACACAGAAGAAGTACACACAAGAAAAGCAACAGATTACCTCACATTTGATTATTCCTTCATGAATGGAAGAATCTAGAATATATTTGGTGAAATATATTTTTGAAGCAGAAATACTTAACAGAAAGCTGATGGTTTCAACCAAAACCAAGAACTTCCCACTTTTCTTTGTAAGACACTAGGCAACAATGATGAAAACTAGCATTACATCTGTACTCTGCATGACTCAAATTGACCTGGGATAGTGAACTCAGTTATGTAGACAGGAAGCTCAGGCAGATGTTTTATAACGTAGCATCTTATATTGATAGCATTGAATATTGATACTACAATTCTATGCACTTCATTTTCTTACAGAAAACTATTTTTTATGTTTGGTGGGTTTTTTTTGGGGGGGGATGTTGGTGGTGGTGTTTGCTTGTTTTTTCATTTTTTCCCAACATGGGATTAAACAGATGCTGAGACTTCAAAAGTTTCATTCTCTAGTCAGCACTACTTTCTAGTGCTATTTTTACAGTAGTTTCCAAGCCTTGATTTATATTTTTGTTCCTTTAAAGGCTCATTGAAAATTGTTTTGAATACACACAGTCTTATTTGAGGTCAAAAGTGTTTTCCATCATTCTGAGGACTTTATCTATGTCTGCCAACTCATGAGCTCATGACTGCAAAATATCTTTTGCTATAGCTGTTGAAATCAGTAATACAGCTTTCTTGACGTGATTTCTCATACAAAAAGTGAAATGTGGCTATCTACTGAATCAGTAAACTTCTTTTTTCCCATGTCTTCTGTCTTTACAATTCTTTGGCCTCTAGCTCTAGCATAGTTTCACTGCCTACATATTTGATAGCTATAGAATTTTTAATGCAAAAGAAGAAAGGAAAAAAAAAAGCTTTCTGCCCTACTTTCTGTTCTAGTACTGTCACTAACTCTTACAAAAGAAGCATCCTGCAGTCTGCACATAGGTCTTGTAAAGGAAAAAAAAATAAGTTAAACTTTAAATACTGTAGATAATTGCTGCTTTCTGCTTCACCAAAACATTCTGAAGGAAACTTCATTACAAACTGTTCTTGAAAGTTACACAGGATAATGTGTCCCTTAAGAAGCCAAAATAAAGATGTACAAATACTGAAAGCATTCTATTCTTGAAAATATTATTAAATCTTCTGCACAGATGGACTGAGAGTTTAATTACAGCAACCTCTGATTGTCACAGACATCACTGTTTTCTCAGAGTTGGAGACACAGCAACAAAAATACCCATCAGGAGCTAGTTTGACAGATCTATATCAGTTATGATTGCAACCAGATGCTATTTCATCTATGTCACCCAAACATCCAAAATGTTGCAATATTCTTATTACTGCAGGTATATCTATTTTTAGATATCTAACGGGGTATTTCAAATACAGCAGCAAAAAATGCCAATATGCAAAGGCCTAATTAATGTCCTGGTTTCAGCTGGGAGAGAGTTAATTTTCTTCCTAGTAGCTAGCATAGTGCTGTGTTTTGGATTTAGTGTAAGAAGAATGCTGATAACACACTGATGTTTTAGTTGTTGCCAAGTAGTGCTTAGACTAGTCAAGGACTTTCTTTTTCAGCTTCCCATGCTCTGCCAGGTGCACAAGAAGTTGGGAGGGGGCACAGCCCAAGATAGTTGATCCAAATTGACCAAAGGGCTATTCCATACCATATGACGTCATGCTCAGTATATAAACAGAGGGGAGTTAGCCGGTGGGAGCAATTGCTGCTCGGGGACTGGCGGGACGTAGGTCGGCGGGTGGTGAGCGGTTGCATTGTTTGTTTTTTTTTACCTGGGTTTTCTCTCTCTCTCTCGTTCTCCTTTTCATTGCAATTTTATTAATATCATATTATTATTATTATTTTATTTCAATTATTAAACTGTTCTTATCTCAACCCGTGAGTATTCTTTTGCCCTTCTGATTCTCTCCCCCATCCCACCAGGCAGGGGGAGGGTGAGCGAGCGGCTGTGTGGTGCTCAGTTGCTGACTGGAGCTAAACCATGACAATTAATGATGTAGTTTACTTAAAATGATACTCTGAATACCTGCTTTTTGTCACATATATGGGAGACAACATAGACACCACTGAATTCTCATTTGAGAATTCCCACTGTTGAGGTGCTGCATCTCCACTGAAGAGCTCTTCTGCAATAGTGTTCTAGTAATAGTCTAGTAATAGTCTATGGCCATGTATACAGAATTACAGTATATTGCCACGTATTTTTCTGATAAAGGGCAAAACGTTCTGTCAAAACTGGAATGAATCTTATTATGGTGAATATGAATACAAATGACATAATATTCCTTTTGTTTTGATTTTTGCCCTAACACATATAAAAACTCTCTATGTTTGCTATTTAAAAAAAAAATCTAAAAAAATGGAAACTAATGACATTGTTCATGATGAGAAATATATTTTTGAAAACCATAGGTAGTGAATAATAACCTAAGTAGGCAGCACTGTGCCACAGTGGAGCAAAACAATAACTGTTGTGAAGAAAAGCACTCAATAAAGTAAATAACATTCTACTGAGTTTATGGAATAATAGATGTGTAATGTCACAGCAGGTGGCATTTTAATTATCCTCAAAATAATATACAACACATACCATCTTTTGGCTTAATCATATGACAGTACTTATTTGTAGGTCCTCCTTATATATATGTGGGTCCTATTTGTATTACAAGAACCAGTGGGGATTTGCACTTCCCTTCAGCTTCTACAAGATCCTGCAATAATTAGGAAATGTTTAAATGGGTGGATGCAGACAGGCTGAATTTATTCCAGTAGTGCTTAGAGGTGCCTGGATGTGAGACAGCTATAGTGTGAAAACCAGTTACTTTGATGTGGCATTGTGCATGAGCTAGTATACCTTACTATACAGTATAACTTTTTGTCAGAAATGTTGACCTGCCATCAGCATTTTAATTTTTCACAGTGAACAAATGATGACTTAGAATCAGGATGAAATGCTCAGTTTCTAAGGAAAATATGAGGACAGTTATGTTTTCAGAATGCTGATGAAAATTCAAACTACATTGGTTAGTTATTCTATTCATGATAATGTAAACTGAGCAGAAGGAAGACAAAGTTCCCACTGTAGTTTCTACTTTAACTCTTGGCAAACTCCTTAATCTAGAAAAAACACTGAAATTTGTATGTAAATCTTGAAAATAAGACAAAACCAAGTCTGATTGTGTTGCTGAACAGAGGTGGGGCTGAATAAGTGTTTCATGTTCAGCACATAAGCTCATACAAAGACCATTCTGCACTTCTCAGACACTTTATTTTTAAATGCAGATGTTTTGTAAAGTTCATAACTTTAAGGGTTTGGTATTTTCATTTTTCTATCCCGTTTAAAAGGATCATAGTGGAAGGATTTGACATAATTATTACATCTCCCTTGTGTTTTATAGATGGGACTTATGTAGCCAGGTGCTTCTTGTAACCACTTTTAATCATTCATTTCTGAAAAGGCAATTATAAACTCCCTATCCATGGTAAACTTTTAACCTCTCATGCCAGTAGGGCCTATCTTGTTGTCCTAAAGAGATTTTAGCTGTGAAGTGCAGGTGGATTGTATTAAGTGTTTCAGCTCCCTGGAAATTATATAAGCATCCTACCAACATCAGTCTAATCAGAACACTATTTCCACTCTTCTGCCTTAAATAGCTTCAGTCCAGGATGTGTATAGGGAGGGGAAGGATTGCTTTAACAAATTTCACTACCAACTGTTCCTCAAATGATACAAAGTGACATTGCTAGTGAATAGAGGGTGCTGACTGTTATCTGTGGTTAATAACATCTCTCAGTAGCCCCCATTCAGCTGCCAGTTAACACAAAGCCACGTCTGTATGCCTTTTAAAGGGTCTGCATTAATACACCCAGCCAATCAATGGTTTCTGCCCCTTCCACAAGGACACCAGTCTGTTACCATTACTAGATGCTGTCAACAGAAAATGACACAGGAGTCACAAAAGGTAAAATGGTGTCAATTTAATCAGAGAGCAGACAAAAGGCAAACAATGCTGCCCTGGAAAGGAGTATAGCAAGGAGACTCAGAGGTTGGCGTAAGCCACACTCGGCAGGTCCCAGTGAAAGCAGATTGAAATTCAATGATACAAAATCCAGCAATGTGACACAGAGGATGAGAGCTGTTGTTTCCATTCAATTAAAATCAGTGACTGCTGCTGGTGTAAAATAAATTTGACAAAATACCAAGAGAATCTGTATTGTAGGTCAAACTATTTTCCTTCTAAACTGAAAGAAAATAACAGTGGTAAATGAGTTAGTGCAATTGTTGTCTAAATTACATGAAATAATAATTTTAAAAGTTCTCATGCAATTTCCCGTTCACTGTGAAGTTAAACAAGACTCTACTGATTGAGATGATTCCACCATAAAAACTAAGCAACTTAAAGTGTATACATATTTATGAAAATGGGCTGTAAGAAGTTTAAGATTCTTCCTTTTGGAATTCATACTGTGTTGTGCACATAATTTCTCAAAAACTTGTTTATTTTCAAGGATTTATAGAAAAATAACATGATATCAGTTCATGTTTGTGTAGAAAACTGAATATATGGGTTATTATCAGACCACATGAGGCTTTACAGCCAGCCTAGTTATCCACCTCTTTAACGTGGGTGTCCTATACTGTCAGGATATTGTAAGCGGACTGTATGTCAACACAAAGTGTGCAGTTTCCTCCTTCTTTGTGATCTTTCTTGTGAGGAAACCTTGGTGCTCAGTCAGGAAGAGATCCAAACAGCGTTTGATCCGATCTGCCTGGGTTAGGAGAACAAATCTCACATGTCAGGAGAATGAATCTCACACGTCCTGCAGCCTAGATGCAGGTTTACAAACATTTAGCCTTAGGTTCTTTTTGTCTAATGTTGAGCACCAAAAAAAAATTCCTACATTTCTTTTCTAGCTGATATAAATTCAAAGGGCTATTTGAAGTTCCCAAGCTCTGGATCAATTAGAGATGTTCTGTGTCTCTCTCCACGGACTACACAAGAAATTGAAAGCTTAGTTTTCTAATATTAGGTGGGATAACTTTGGTCCTTCATGTGTGTACATAAAAAACAACCATGTGATGAACTATAAAGATAACTGTTAGAGTTCAGAAAAATCCCCAGATTCTTCTGTCTTCCATGTAAACTATAAAGGTGCAAAGAGATTAGAAAAAAAAATCTTTATTTGGTTGTAAATATGCACTTTAAAAATTAAGATTGCAAACTGCTCAAGTTGATATAAAAATCATGGTCGGGTGAAGCAGCTGTTTACCAATTATTGGTAATATATGAAAGCTTATATTAATGAACTCTTTGATTTATTTCTCTTTTAAACTTTCTTGTTTTGTTTTACTGATTATTTATTGGGGTATAGGAAGGATTTTTGAGTATTTGCAGAGTTTTACATATGTGTAGTTCCTTGACCTACATAATACGAGTAGAACTGAGTTGAGTATTCTGAAGACCTTTCTGGCTATCTGCATATCATTTCTGCATGTAAATTATTTCAAAATTAAATGAAAGTAACTGTAATCAAAATGACTTTGTAAGATGTAAAGTGACGAGGGCAGGTGCCAGCCTGGTAATAGCTCTTCAGTAATATGGCATCCTACTGTGAAAAACAGCTGGACTGTGATTTATGAATGAGGATTCGTTAAAAAAACATCAGTATAATCTTGCATAGACAATTAATCTGGTGGGAAGCCATCTAAACTTGGATCCAGTGTAAGGCAGACTGCTGCTCTTCTGAAATAGCAGGGTCACTCTCCTTGATGAGGGAGTAACTTGTGTTGTAAGCAGTCACAAGTAAGTAGACAGTGACATGAGTTGAAGATATAACTGCCTAATCCTAATGTGTTGTTCAAAGCTTATCCTCGGCTTTATCTATCCTAACATCAGGTACCTGAAAGATAAACAGTTATCATAAACTAGGTGTCTATGCCTCCTGTAAAACAAATGGAAAGAGGTCTCTCTAGGAAGACAAACACATCTCATACTAAAACTTTGGATAGGATCACGTGTGCCATGGAAGAACATCTTTTTCTCTATTGGCAGTCATTTTGGTTTTCAGCCTAAAAGTCCCTTATTTTCAGGAGCTTTAAAGTTAGATAACATGAAATGGAAGCCTAATTTAATCATGTTCTAGTTAATTTCTGAGCAATATCAAGGTTGACACAAAAGCGTGATTTTGAAAAGCTACATTAATGAGCTTTAACACTGTAACATATCAGAAAATATGTTTGGAAATTAGAGTCATGGTGATGAAAACAATACTGAGAGTAAGAAAAAGAAAAATTGAAGAAAGCTTTTCAATATTCTGGTGTACAATCATTGGATCTCATGTGTGACAGAAACTTTGTATTTAGATTTTCTCTATTTGAAGCAGTATTTTTTCTATAGAGTGTGATTCAAATTGATTTGGGTAATAATACCTTTAGCAGATCTGAGAAGAGGAAAAAAAATATTGATTTTTTATGCAAATTTATTTATGTGAATAGGAGATTAATTTTACAATATAATGATACATACATGATAAACAAATGCAATGTGGTTTTATTCGCTTATCCTTAACATATAAAAATGATAAATTTTTAGTCTTTCTGACCGATAATTGTCTTTTAATGTTTCTCTGCCTATAGGTTATTCACAGAGAAGAAAGCAAGATATTGCATGACATTTGACATTGCAGTACACTTACTGGTTCAGAATGTTTAA
>VYZW01034797.1:6028-25873 GCA_013401315.1 Balaeniceps rex | reverse complement strand
GTAGACATGGCACATTACTAGAATACATGATTTCCAGCGTATCTGATGTTTTACTGGGCTATGTCTGGTAATTATTTTTAATTAGACAATTGATATTTGATTTCTAAATCACACAATAACAGGTTGATATTAATATGGATATACCACTGAAGCAGTAGATGCTGAATAAATTTATGAACCTCCAGGGTGCTACTCAGACATGTAACCCATGTTACACATTCCCTTTTATGAGGTATGACGGAAAGTATTCTGTTTTTCTGAAGTAAAGTATTACTCAGGTGTACACAAACATTTCTTCCAAAATAAATGTAATGAAATTGTCTAAGCAACTTGAACACACTTTTTTTTTTTTGTGGCTGAAAAATAAAAACCAATTAGACCCCCTTGGAAAATGCACAGTGCTAATAGTTTCAGTATAATAAAAATGTTGGAGCTAGTTGTAAGAAATGGGATTCCAGAGACTTGAGACATGTGAATGAGCTTCTACAGATTTCCAAGCCTGTTCCTGTTTATATATTGGGCTTTTATATGAACTAGAAACTGAAGTCATTGAATTACTGCACTTTCAAAACACTTAATGCCTAGCTTTGGGAATGAGTGGAGTCACTGAAAATCTGATATGACAATCATCAGATTCAAAGTCTGAGTCACTTTCCAAATATTCATATTTTGTTCAGAATTGATTTCTATGTATCTATACTACAAAGTGACTAGCATGAGAATTTTTTAAATGTGTGAGCCTTTGCATTCATGACTCTGCCAGCAGAATTCTTTAACTTTAATGAGAATAGAATAGAATAGAAAAAAATGGCCCAAATATTAAAAAACAATTTACATTTAAATGGTAGTTACATACTAAGAAGTAAACATCTTAAAAAATTCACAAAAAACCTCTAACTGTTTTGTCCTGGGTTTTATTGGGATTTTGTTCAGTTTGTGTGTGTGTGTGTGTGTGTGAACAGATCCCAAACGTAGCCACTATAGGCATCATTCTGTTTTTGTCATGAGTCTAGATTAAAGACTTTGCCAGACAGCTTTTTTTCCACTCTTGAGGTAGAACTTTAAGATAAGTCAAGTCAAGTATATCCTAAAAATTCCTATTTCTCTTCTTGAATTATTCCTGTTTATCCTCTTGAATTCTTAAGGCAATCTAGATGATTACTTCATATGGGTATCTACATAGCAGAAGTCTAAAGTTACTAAGGTTAATCCTGTCCTATGTAAATATTTGAGGAGAGATGTTACACTTGGTTTCAATGCAGATGTCAGCAAAATCTTGCATATAGAGCTTCAATGGATAGTCACAGAAATACTGTGATTGACTTCTAGACTTCTTTGCACTATATTATTCTTGTTTTATTTGCACTATGTTGAAATCCATAGGATGAGTTTTGATTTGTTTTATTTTTAGAGTAGAGCATTAACTACCTTACTCATTAATATAGCTTGGACATTCAATACCTTAAAAGAAAACAGTCTGATCTAGTTTTTGATCTGATCTTTTCTTAGCCTTTTTGTAGACTCTATGATTTTTACCAGAAAAGTGTACTAAAATGTCAGAAAAAGAAAAGACATTTCAAAACCAGTAAGATGACATATTTTACCTGTTTTCAGATGAAAAACTGCCTATTATTGATGCAGTAAATGGTTGTCAGTTTGAATGGATTTATTTCTCAACTTCACTGACAACTCAGAGAGAAAGAGAATAACATGCGGGAGTACTTAAGCAATAAAACATCAAACTTTAAGATACAAGGGGACAAGGACAACCCAGACACTTATTACAAACCACTTCTCTGTGCTGCGTTAAATAGAAGATTGTGCTCATACATGAATCTCTACAAAAATAAAGAAAAAAAATACAGTTCAGGAGGTGTTTCTGAGTTGTACAGCTCAGATAGATACACACTGCTTATATCCCAAGTTATGTCCAAGTCTATTTTTTGACTATTTTGTAATTTTAGTATTAAATTTTACAAATTCTATTTTCCCATAACCTCATTCAGTTAAAAATTTCATTTAACTAGATTCAATTGTAAATTACTTTCTGTTTGATCAAAGGGGTTGTTAAAACAGTACAGGACTGCAACTGAGTATCTAGCTTGGATGAATCCCTGAGTAANTTTTGTAGACTCTATGATTTTTACCAGAAAAGTGTACTAAAATGTCAGAAAAAGAAAAGACATTTCAAAACCAGTAAGATGACATATTTTACCTGTTTTCAGATGAAAAACTGCCTATTATTGATGCAGTAAATGGTTGTCAGTTTGAATGGATTTATTTCTCAACTTCACTGACAACTCAGAGAGAAAGAGAATAACATGCGGGAGTACTTAAGCAATAAAACATCAAACTTTAAGATACAAGGGGACAAGGACAACCCAGACACTTATTACAAACCACTTCTCTGTGCTGCGTTAAATAGAAGATTGTGCTCATACATGAATCTCTACAAAAATAAAGAAAAAAAATACAGTTCAGGAGGCGTTTCTGAGTTGTACAGCTCAGATAGATACACACTGCTTATATCCCAAGTTATGTCCAAGTCTATTTTTTGACTATTTTGTAATTTTAGTATTAAATTTTACAAATTCTATTTTCCCATAACCTCATTCAGTTAAAAATTTCATTTAACTAGATTCAATTGTAAATTACTTTCTGTTTGATCAAAGGGGTTGTTAAAACAGTACAGGACTGCAACTGAGTATCTAGCTTGGATGAATCCCTGAGTAACTAATCCGATCTCAAGAAAAGAAAAAAAAAGAAAAAAAACAAAGAAGTAAAACTGAACAAAATTTTCAAATGGGATATGCAAGAAGTTGTCACTGCATAAGACAGATCCTGTAAGTGTACAGTTTTTTTCTAGACAGACAGATAAACTGACAGATACTTACAAACTTCTATGTGCATAGATAAAACAAAAGCTTGCCATTCTGAAGGAGTAAAGAGGTTGGAGCTTTTTCAGCATTGTGGAGTATCTTATTTCTATTTTAAAGCTAAAAACATTCTAAAAAAAGCTAAACAGGCCAGGATTTACTATTTTTTTTTAAACAAAAGTTCCCAGAATATCCTGGTAGATTATTTAAGGACATTTACATTTACAGACAATCACTGCAGCCACTAATCAAATGTATAGAGAACGAAAACATCTGAAATTGAATGAATAAAATTACACATTTTAAATAGATGTCTAAATAACCTTATGTGTTGTGATCTTTTTAAATGCTGAGGCATAACTTCTGCTTATTATGCTGCTTTTATAAAACCATTTGTTGACCATTTCATGTAAAATCAATGAATATCAGTGGAAGACTATGCTGAAGCTTACTGATATAATTTCTGAATAAGTGTAGAGAAGTGAGAAGAATTTATACTTGTTAGTTTTTATCTAATGTCAGTATTATGTGGAGGTGGGCAAACCGAATTTATGTATTTGAAAATAATGTTATGGTAAGAACACCTAAGATGGCATATAGCTGCTTCAGTTAGATAACAGATGCACTAAATATTGTAACAGGTACGTAGCACAGAAGAACACACTTTTTATTCTTTCACTGGCCAGTCCTCCTCTGTTATTTTGTCCAAATCAAAGCCTTGACTGACTTTTAAAATTAATTGAACTCCTCAGTTTTCAAAAGCCTTTTGTTTCATCAGTGTTTCTTCAACTTACTAAAAAAAGCAGATGGTGACATATTTCTGTTCTATACAGCTGTACAGGAGCTATTACAGTATGTATTTGTCATAGAGTCTTGCTAATTGAAACATAAAGTGCAGATTATGCACATCAAAAACACCTTTCCAGTGACTAAATTAATCCATGTTATTCAGAGTACAAACACAGTGCTAGAGGTTCCTTTAAGAAATCTGGCTTTCTAGATCAGTTAAACATCAAACACCCCTACTTTGCACACAAAGTGCCTTCATAATAAACAAAATACACCACTCAGATTTTATGTCTTCTTCACGTTATGGAATCTTTCTGTAGAAAGACTTTGGTGACGCCTCGTGGAAAATTGAAAGTTCTTTTTTCAAGTAATTCTGCAAATATTACCAGGTATTTGTTTTTCCTTTCTCATTGTAAGATGCATTATCTAAGATAACAGCTGTTGTATCTCTGCTATGAGTCTTTCTCTCTGAAGGTAATAACCCATTAGTTGTGCACAACACCTATTCAGAGTAACAATGTACACTACCATTTCATTCCTTTTATTATTTAAGGGCAGGAAGGGGGCATTAATGGCAGTATTTCCATTTTGGTCTCTGTAGTTGTGAATGTCTTTGTCAATCTTAAAGCAATTTGTCTAGCCTGAGTCATCCCTAGAGGACTACAGCAATGATTTTTTTCTTATCCTCCCCCCCCAAGTTATGAAATAAGTTTATCATTCTACAGCATAGCTAACCCAGTAACACAATCTCTATATACATGGGCTAAACATCAGACATGGCACAATTCCTGTTTATGCTTGAGCATTTTTCTTTCTGTGATGTGCATCGTCTTCATATCTCCCTGTTAATTATTTTTCTCTTAGATGACAGCTAACTGGTGAAAAGAAAGGGTGAAGGCTTGTGGGAGTGGGAGTGGGCTGTTTAAATGTGATTGGAAAGAACTTAACTCTGAATAAAATTATGTGCCTGTGTTGGGTCAATTTACCACCCATATACTTTTTGTATGTAACTGAAAAAGAAGAGAGAATGGAGGGTGTAAGAAAGACAAGGAAATTAAATATTGTAAAAATATCCATAAAGAATCAATTTAAAATAAAAAGATTTTTTTTTTCTTTCTAACCAGAAAAGGGGAACATTCCAAGGAAACAGAATTCTATATGTGTGTATTTCTTTTTCTCTAAGCATCTTTTACTGGATATTATCAGAAGTAAAATTTGTGTTGGACTGCAGTTTACACATACAGT
Organism: Balaeniceps rex; assembly: GCA_013401315.1. Classification (NCBI taxonomy): domain Eukaryota; kingdom Metazoa; phylum Chordata; class Aves; order Pelecaniformes; family Balaenicipitidae; genus Balaeniceps; species Balaeniceps rex. The sequence goes on along the minus strand of VYZW01034797.1, from coordinate 20,963 downwards.
ATGGATGCTCTTATCTTTCTTGTCCGGATTTGTTCAGAATGGACAATACTTGGTTCTATAAAAGACTTTATGTGAAATCTAGATATAATAATATAATGATTTTAACATGTAAATCAACTACATATCTGTTTTTTGTTCTCTTCCACTCCTCTCCTGTGCCCATTCCCAGTCAATGAAACAAAGGAAGGAAAGAGAACAGAAAGGTATTGACAGTGGCTTCATGATGAAGGCCAGTTTTACACTTAAAGCAGGAATGTACTTGTTATGCTTGAAGTACATCATATACTCCCCAAAATTACACTGTTTACAACCAGCACTTACTGGTTTGAGATTTTGAGTATGGATAGAATTTTCTTAGAATTTACAAGTAAATCTGTTTCTTAGTATATGAGTTAATTTGAAAATTGATTTTAAAAATTTAACACTTTCTATCAGAATTTGTCACAAATCTTTTGAATAATAAAATAGTTCTTCAGACCAGTTGCTTGGTAAAATCTTACTGATAGTTGTTACGCAGGTATTATGTGTTATCGGAATACTCATTTTAGGATTATTTTTTCTTTCTTTTTTTTCCTAGTATTACACATAAATGAGAATTTAGTTTCAGTGCCTTGAAAGTGACTACTTTTTTTCAAAATGGCATTTAGTTTAATTTTTGGACACAAGAACAGTACTATTTTTGAGGAGATGTGTAGGCCTAATTTTATTTACTTTAAAATTGTTACTGTTTATGCTACTTTCCATTCTCTTTCCTTCTTTCAGATACCTTCCTCAATTCTACTTTTTTTGTATATTATGGAAAGACAACTCTACTTAGTACATCTTTTTCTGTCCTTGAAGCAGAAGAGCGAGTGTTAAATACTCCCAAATTTTAATTTAATTCCTTTAGATGCTCATTGTACAGGATCTGGAATGCTAGAACTTTTATCCTTTTGATATCAAAGGCTCCAAATTCAGGTTCTTCCTGCTTTTGCATAAATAGGTGAAAATGAGAAAACTCTACTCCAGTCAGCAGTTCAAAGATAGCTGATTAGGTTTTATAGGGAAAAAAACCCCTAGCACTGTCAATCTGTGAGCTCAAGTCAAGATTACTCTGACAAAAGCATCGAGGTTAGCTGAGCAGAATAGAAGTAATAAGAATATAGTTATCATTCTTATTATCCATTTGTTATTCTTATCTGTTATCTGCTGCAGATTGCTAATAGCAGAAACTTGACAGAAAAGAGTGAAGGCATTGTAAAAATAAAACCCTTTCATATCTTGGTAGAACAGTTCACCCGACTAATTGGTTTCTTGGTTCAGGTTATTGTAGGTAATGCAGTGGAAGACACAAATGTTTTCTTATGAGTTTTCAGAGTACTGTAGTTAAAAACATTAGCTTTTTTATCTGGGGAATCAATGGCCATATTCACTTGCTTAAAATTATGCATTTCTTCATCTGATAGTCACTCTGACTAGGTTCCTTCCCTTCAACTCTGTAGAGTAACTCTCTGTCGAGAGATACTGTAGAGTAACTTTCCATAATCAATAAGGATACCTCATGTCATTCCCATTTTTGGCTGCAGGTATACTCTTCCGGTCTTTGGCACACTGAGAATTTAGTAAACTTGAAAAAACCTGTTATTTGAAAGTCTCATGGGATGTAATTTCCACATATCGTTAGTTTTCAACATGTCTTTTCAACCACTGTTATCCGTGATGCTGATGCTACTCATTTTCATATCAAAAGTGTTAATTAAAGTTATACAACACTTAGTGAAAAGGTTTAATATTATAAAATGTTATTTCATTAATAATTTCTTCATTACATCTAAAACATTCTCAGCTTGATTACTCTTCCTTTTCTTCTTGTTTATCTACAAATGAATCTTTTAAGTTCATTTACTGCATTTATTCATAAAAAGATTCTTATGAAATGTTCTAATAAGTTAAAAAAATTATCTGAGTTGTTGTCCTGGTTTCAGCTGGGATAGAGTTAATTTTCTTCCTAGTAGCTGGCATAGTGCTGTGGTTTGGATTTAGTATGAGAATAATGCTGATAACACACTGATGTTTTAGTTGTTGCCAAGTAGTGCTTACATTAGTCGAGGACCTTTTCAGCTTCCCATGCTCTGCCAGGTGCACAAGAAGTTGGAAGAGGGCACAGCCAGGACAGCTGACCCAAACTGACCAAAGGTCTATTCCATACCATATGACGTCATGCTCAGTATATAAAGTGGGGGGAGTTGGCCGGGGGGCAGCGATCCCTGCTCGGAGACTGGCTGGGCATCAGTCAGCGGGTGGTGAGAAATTGCATTGTGCAATTGTTTTTTTATCTTCATCATTATTATTATTACTATTACTTTCTGTTCCTCTGTTATCCTATTAAACTGCCTTTATCTCAACCCCCAGGTATACTTTTTTTTTTCCAATTCTCTCCCCCATCCCATTGGAGTAGGAGAGTGAATAAGCTGCTGTGTGGTGCTTAGTTGCTGACTGGGGTTAAACCATGACAATTGTACATTTTTTGTAATTTGACAAAACTGAAGGTACATCTTACTGATTCTTACACATGATCATTTTTATCTCTATCTTGCAATTAGTTTTCTACATCTATCTGATTTAGAGATGCTTTGTAATAGGCTGGAAATCCTGTATAGTTAACACTAGTACTGTTCCAGGTGATCTAGTTAATATTGATAGCTATAATGACTTAAGGAGTTTTCCTGGATAAAAAGATTGGTTGAATTAAAGACAAAGGAGTCTGCTTCAGCAGTGTGAAGCTTGGTTAAAATAGTGGCATTCCTGCAATGCTTAACACATACTACCAAGTCTAGTCTTCATCAAGAAACTGGAGAAAATAATTTTCTCCCCAAAGTATAAATATGCACATTTATATGCCTGTATGTCACATGTGCATAAATATTTCACTTTTAAACATAGTGCCCATATAAAATAACAAAAAAAACCCAAACGAAACCCCACAACAGGAAAAGGAGCAGGGAATAGTGCACTGAATTTTGAAAATCCAAAATTAATAAACCAAACCAATATGTTCGTGCATGTTTGTGTATGTTTTCAGGTGAGACTTATCTTTAGCACTGTCTTAGCATAGTCAGGTTCTGTACAGAGAGTGAGAATGCAAATTTCTTTTCACAGTTAGTTTTGGCTTCCTCCTTCCTCTGTTGTATGGTCATTGTATATACAAACAGGAAATCTCAGAGCTTAGAAAAGACCTTTTTTGATGTTCAGCAGAAATATAGCTTGTATTTCCCAAGAACATTGCCACCCAACTCAGTTATGAGATTTTATTTTGTGGTACTTATTAAATTTTCTCAGCAGTTTGCTGTGTTCTCCATGCTCAGCAACAGCCAGCTCTTCACTTCCATAAAACAGCATCTAAGCTCCATAAAGGATCCATTTTCTGTAGAATCCTAAATACAGTCCTTACACAGACGAAGCACTCTCATCAGACACCATCTGATAAGAACATCATAGGAACATCACCTGTTCCTCTGGCGGGGCAGGGTAGTATCTTTAGCCTAATCATGTAGAACTGTGATAAATGAGGTCTCTCAGCCTGGTCACAGTTGGTGTCATTCTTCTGAAGTTTGTTAGCAGGTAGGAATAATACAGCTGTATTGCACCAAAAGCCTAATTGTACCAAAATGTACAGAAGTACCACTCAGGAAATGTTTTTGATGTTTTGCTCATCTACTCATTTCTTCTTGATTGCTAATAACTGTTGCCAGAGATTTCTTTCACCTTTCTTCTAACCTTTTTCCACTTTAGCTTGTTAAGATTTTTTTACTTTTTTCTTTTTTGCCAAGATATAAGCTTCTGCATGGAAGTCAAAAGTTTTCATGGAAAATACTAGTTACGATAAAACATTCTAGGCTTCGGGGTGAAATTATTAATTATAGAAGGCCACTCCATAGAACAGCCACAGGCTTAGTGGTTCAGTTAATCATCTCAAGAGTGAGCAAAATTTTAATGTCTACACTAAGTTATTTAAAGCAAGCATTAAGTTTGGCTCTTCCTAAAGTCAAGCAAGTACCTTACATGACTCTGTCCTTGAAGGGATTGTTTGCTTTATGATACATTTCAGTTTTATGGTAGTGGAAAATGAAAATAAATTTCAATCTCTTGACATTATATATGTGAAACAGAATTCTTGTTTACCAGACAATTTTAATATTTCTGATAAAATTTCCTTATTTACTTCCCACAACCCCAACCTATGGTGATCTCCTGCATTCTGACAGCTCAAAAGCTTATTGTTCATCTTTACCCTATAATAATTCAAATAACATTGTTCTGGGTTTGAAATCTCGTGCAGTCCATAGTTCTTTTCTGATGTGAATATTCACAAAGACTCTTTTTCTTTGAATCCAGATAAAAAGTGATATTCATAACATTCTTACAGTACAATGGAAAAATAGAAATAGAAGAGTACTTGACATAAGCACATGAAATATCAGATTCTATCTAAACATATCTAAGCCATAAATCCTACAGCTCAGCTGACAGTTATATATCAACTTCCAATTCCAAAAATGAAGGGAAATTATACAAATGGGGCAAGCAGGAAAGAAAGAGGGTTCATTTCCTTTGCCCAAACATATTACCATTTAGAATGGCCAACAGTATCTCCAATAGTCACTAGCTGCTTCTCCACAGGTCTCCCATGGATTCTGTGTTATATCTGCCAGCTTCTTACACCTTGGATATCTCAGAGCAACTCAGATGACACTTCAAGCTTCTGTTTAGGTTACTGGCTTGGGTTCTGTATATTTATTTCTTTTTGATCATGGATAACATACAAATATAACCCTAAAACAGAATTCTTTAGTACCACAGGCAGCTAGGTCATGTAAATCTTTCATGTACCCCTCATAGTGCAATTTCATTCTGAAAATGTTACTGTCATGTAAAGTTACAGTAAGTAGAGAATGTTTATTACATATTTTGACTATTTTATTTTTATTAAAATTTGTAATGGTAATTAGGTACCCTTATAATCACAATAACATACACTTAGAAACTACCTTTGACATCTACATGTGTCATGGTTTGACCCCAGCCAGCAACGAAGCACCACACAGCCGCTCGCTCACTCCCCCAGCCAGCTGGATGGGGGAAAGAGAATTAGAAGGGTATAAGTGAGAAAACTCGTGGGTTGAAATAAGAACAGTTTAATAATTGAAATAAAATATAATAATAATAATAATGATAATAATAATAATAATTGTAATGAAAAGGAAAATAACAGAGAAAGAGAGATATCTAAACCCCAAGAAATGCAACTGATGCAAATGAAAACAATTGCTCACCACCAACTAAATGATGCATGGCCACTCCCCTAGCAGCAGCCCCTCAGCCAACCTTCCCCCTAGTTTTATAGCTGAGCATAATGTCATATGGTATGGAATATCCCTTTGATCAGTTGGGGTCGGGCATCCCAGCTGTGGCCCCTCCCAACTTTTTGTGCACCCCCAGCCTACTCACTGGTGGGGTGGTGTGAGAAGCAGAAAAGGCCTTGACTCTGTGTAAGCACTGCTCAGCAGTAACTAAAACGTCTCTGTATTATCAACACTATTTCCAGCACAAATCCAAAACATAGCCACATACTAGCTACTATAAAGAAAATTAACTCTACCCCAGCCAAAACCCGCACAACATGTAAATTTAGAAAGTTGGTAATTTAAACCAAAATTATTAGTTAGTATTTGAAAGTAATGTAAACAAGCATGATTTCATATTTAAATAGCAGCAGGAATTTCCATGGCTTCTGAGCATCCAGGAAGACTTTAATTCTTAAAACAAGTTCTCAATGCCAAAAAGAAAGTGCAATTTATAGTTGCTGGAACATAAAGCATCTCCTATGTTCTTTTTCCCTATTAGGTCTTTCTTTCTGTCAGATACAAAAGCAGGGCTTTTTAAACATCATCCTCACCAGGCTTTGTGGCAAAATGTCTCAGTTCAGAAAACTATACTTACGAATTGTTTAGTTTTGTCTTTCTCTTGCTTTACAAAAAGGACTCCACAGAATTTCTTTCTGAAATATCTTCTAAGCCACAGAATAGGAATTTCCTGTGTTGCTTAGGAAACAGGTTTAGCTAACCCAGAAAGTCACAAAGTTTGGTATAAAAATGTTGACATGGAGAATTATACTGGTATAAGTTCAGAGTTTTAAGTGTACTGACATATACTATGCTAGTGCAACTGGTAAGATTTCTGCAAACATGGATTGTTACTGTTGGTAATGGGCATCTCTATATTATGAAACTTTCTGGTGGGCCCTTTGTCAGAAGACACGTTATGGACTCAGTGCACAGTTGCCAAGGAATTTTCTGCCAGGCAGTTTATGAACTGTTTATGGATCCTTCATAGGCTACAGACTAGTTTAAAGGGATCATTATTTACAGGAGAATCAGGCCAAAAGTTTCAAGTATCTACTTTTAAAAAAGCATCAGGATCAAATGAATCATGGTTAACACAGCTCCAGACAGAGCAGTGTGAATCTGGTAGGTGCCACCAGGATTTCTTTGGGTTACCGTCTCGGGTGCTTTTCTCAGGACACACTTTACTTGTCTGACTGTTAGCATCTAGTGTCCTTTAAAATGCTCTAGATCATACCTCCTGTAAGCCCCCTGTATTATTTGCCAGCCTGTTTGGATGTCCTAAGTACCCTAGGGCATTACAACCAGTATCAGGTAAGTAAATTTAGGTAACTGAATAGATCCCAAAGTCAAAATATTCAATGGAATTTGGAGCCATTAGGCTTCACATTAGAGATCTGTTCATTTCATTTACTCCTGCGCAGGAGTCTCATGTCATTTTAGATGCTGCATGGAACGCACTTCACCTGTAGCTGCATCATGTCTATCAGCCTCTGTGGATGACTTGGACATTATAGTGGCACCAGGTGCCTATGTTGTCTATGCTGCCCTTGATTTCTAAAAGCGAGAAATCTGTGTCTGAGAGAGTTCTTCTGGTGACCAGTTCAGTGCTCACACATATTCACCAAGTGTCATTTGTGATGCCTTTCAGCTGCCTGGCTGCCAGGCATACCCTGCAGACTCAAGCAGGTGTATATCTTCCACAAGTCTTCTGACATACCTACTGATGTGTTTTGGATACCCTAGGTTCTCCAAAGATGCTTAAACCCCGTGTATAATCAATGAGTGGAGAGAAATAATCTTTCCAGGGACATTGATCTGAACAGTCTGAGACACCAGTCTTAGGATGAAACTAAATGAACCTGGAGGTGATTTTATCAGAAACTAGATACCCAACACACAAGTTTTTATAACCGTTTCAAATGCTGTAGGATATCCAAGACTTCTGTGCATGGCTGATAAATATGTCTTGGGAACTGTGGGAGACCTGTGTCCTAGAGTAGCAACTGGAAAACAGGCAGGGTAGCCAAACACATTTTTAATGGTACTGCAAATGGAAAGCTGACTCAAGACCATAACTTTTAGAAAACAAAGCTAGGGCAGAAGAATCCCACGACTGACCTAGTGGAAAAAGAAGGCTGAAGTTGACTGGAATTATGTGAATTGTTGAAAAAGGACTGAACCTTCAGTCTTTCAAAGAGAGGGCTTTCATGCCTCATTCCAGGAGGGGATTAAGGCTGGTGAAATCTGGCTATCTCCACCTACCCAGTGGTAAAATATAGATGGGTATAATTTCAGATACATGATGCTCCACACTCTTCCCTGTTGTGTGAACTATGTTCTGAGAATATCTGACAGCACTGTGGTATGGATGTGTGCAGATAGATGCAAATTTCTCTGTGCTCTGGTGTGTGTATATCCTGGGCTGATATGGCTGTAATCCTTCTAAAGTGAAGCTGGTTCATAGACAACTGGTTTAGAGCATACGTAGAGTAAGACTGCATCTTTCTGCATGTACATTTCTGCATGTGTGTACCTGCACCTTCTTTCATTTCTATAAAGAGGAAAGGTCTGATTATGGCAGAATTTATGAAAAAAAGAGTTTTGAAAGTAAAGTATGAACTAATATAAGACCTTCTGAGGAAAAAAACTAAGTTTTATTATAAATGGGGAATGAGTCAATAAAAGGGATAATGCTGAAGCTCTTTAAACGTGTGTTTTGGTTGATCTAGATGCCCTTGAAATATTTGGGATGGAATATACAATTCCTATACTAAGATTTTTTAATTTTACTTAACCTTTTTGATGGCTGCATCACATAAAATAATTTGTCTCTGCTGTTTCACGATGTGTTCGTGATACCAAATACTAAAAAATCTTTTCAAGAAAACATTAAAGTACTACAAAAGAGATTCAGATATTGTATCCCACTGATGGTTGCCATGTTCAGAAACTTACCTGGGACAAAATCTGGGATTTTTTTTTCACTTTTTTAAAAATTTCTATGTTCACTCATTAGTTTTACTATGATTATTTTTTACTATCCTTGCAAAGCAGTCTGTGTGGGAGTGTGTGTAGTGTGTGTGAGAGGACTAGAGGAAAGAAATATAAACAACCTGTAAATATCTTTGTGAAAAGTAGCAAAATAACACATATTCTGGAGACCAAGCTGGATAGAACAACTTGGCACTCACCAGAGATGCATAAATCTTTTGAAATTCTCTCACTAATCATTTATTGTGTTCTAGCTTCTTAGTATATTAAAATCATATATAATAAAGTCCAGAACTAGTCTTCTTACATGATATTAATTATGCCCATAAAGATGCCTATGGGAGAGTCAACCCTGATTAAGTGCTTTCAGCATTATTAGCTATAATAAATCTAATATACAGTTGGCTTTAAGTATTTTTTATACATACACAATTATGGGCTTGGAGTTTCCAACTCCTTTAAAAATTTGTTAAATTTTTATTGGTTCTAAAAATAGCATCATGCACTTTATGGTGAACATGAAATATATCCAAATATTCTGTAAACTTACTTTTATCTTAGTTGCCAAGATGTAGTCCTGGTATGTATAGACTGTAACAAAATACTAGTCACATACCTTTAGGACAAAACAGGTCACTGTCCTGGTTTTGGCTGCGTTAGAGTTAATTTTCTTCCTAGTAGCTGGCATAGTGCTGTGGTTTGGATTTAGTAGGAGAAGAATGCTGATAACACACTGATGTTTTAGTTGTTGCTAAGTAGTGCTTAGACTAGTCAAGGACTTTCTTTTTCAGCTTCCCATGCTCTGCCAGGTACACAAGAACCTGGGAGGGGGCACAGCCAAGATAGTTGATCCAAATTGACCAAAGGGCTATTCCATACCATATGACGTCATGCTCAGTATATAAAGTGGGGGGAGTTGTCCGGGGGGCAGCGATCACTGCTCGGGGACTGGCTGGGCATCGGTCAGCAGGTGGTGAGCAATTGCATTGTACATCACTTATTTTATATATCCTGTTATCATTATTATTATTTTTTCTCCCTCTGCTATCCTATTAAACTGCCTTTATCTCAACCCACAGGTTATACTTTTTTTTTTTCCCCACGATTCTCTCCCCCATCCCACAGAGGGGGCGGGGAGGGTGAGCGAGTGGCTGTGTGGTGCTTAGTTGCTAACTTACTTGCCAACTGGGGTTAAACCACGACAGTCACAAATAAATTATTTTTAGGATGAGGATAAATTTCCACTCTACTACTAAGAACAGGTTGAATCTTTCATCAATATTTTATTGGCTCAATTAATTTACAAAGAGTAACAATGTTGTTAGAGGAGAAAACCAGGAAGAATCTTTGGTTATGTAACAATTGTACTGCAATACAAGTGCAATGTCTAGAAGGCTCTGACTAAATTAGACCAGAGTTACATTCACAGCTGTTGACAAAGTAACAGACAGACAATTTCTATAGGAACTTGCAGTCTAGATTGCTTCATAGCCCTCTTTTAGGTAGCAAGACAGACCAAGTTAGTAGTTTATTTTGCCATACAGATCAAAGTATATGATGTGCTCTACCAATATATGTGAGTAAGCATATAAACTTTAAAAGAAAATAGAAAATATATTAAAAATGGATTTTTATGATTAAGCAAACCTTTCCATCTAAATAAAAGCATATGTTTCTGGAATTTTTTGAGACCTGAATCACCTTCTGGAGATGTATATCTGTTTTAATAGATTAGATAGGGCGATTTCAATTATACATGTTTGTACCTAAAATTAGATGAGATCAATTGAGATCAACAAGTAAAACTGGAGGTATGAATCACCAACTGTACACGCTGCAGCTGTACAACTAGAATGAACCTTGTCTTTATCTACATGTTTTTTTTTAAAGACTTCCTTTAAAATACATAGTATAAGTTATTTCTCCTTGTTTTGTGAAAATGACCACTTTCATGAGAGTTGTCCTGTGCTTTGGTTTGCAGTAGTTTGCTTTGTCTTTTGTTTAGCTTAAGTAACTTTGGCAGCTCAGAATGTTTCTTTCTTTGTAAAGCGTAGCACATCCTACAGTTTTATATAAATGATTGTTAGTAATAATAATATAGAAATATTTTCTATTAGAGCTAATATTTACCAAGGGTAAAATTCATTCCCTGTTTCTTAGAAAGTCTGAGTGATAGGCTTTTGTATAAAGCACAACAAAACCAAGATGAGAGTATACATAAATATGAGAGGTTATTAATAGGTAATTCAGACATTTTGAATTTTACTAAGTCAGACACTAATACATGTATTTTCATTGTCTAATCCTAGCGTACAAGTAGGCTCAGGGTTCTTAGGAAATGAGGTAGTTTATCTTTATTCTTAGTACAGCACTAGAGCTTCAGGAAGATCTATTGTCCTTGGTTGTCTCTCCAGTCTTGAAAGTCCACAGCTGTGAATGCAGATGAACAGGCTGAGTGTGTACAAGGGCACAAAGTCTTGTTACAAAAAGCAACATATAAAGAAATTGATATCAGAAACATGACAGTCCTTGAGGACAGTAGAGAGATCATAACAGAAATAGTGTCGTACTTAACAATATTTGTTTCCTGTGCCTTGGGCAGAATAATTTCGCTGCTGATGTGCTCAGTGAGGGAGACAATATGATCTTTTTGAGATCTTTCACTTGTAATATAAGACTTCTTGTTACCTTTTTCCCCCCAATCCAAATTACGCAAATACAGCAAATACACTACAGTAATAATTTCATTTTAAATAAAGTTCAAATTAATAAGCTGCCTGCTTTCATGGCAGAACACTTTAAACTTTCACTATTCATCTGTTGTCCTGTTTTTAACTATCATGGCTTTTTAAAAAATGCTTTGGACGTAGTCTTGTATTGGGTTTGTGTAACAAGGTTTTGGTGGGGGGGGCTACAGGGGTGGCTTCTGTGAGAAGCTGCTAGAAGCTTCCCCTATGTCCGATAGAGCCAATGCCACCCAGCTCCGAGATGGACCCGCCGCTAGCCAAAGTTGAGCCAGAGATGGTGATAACACCTCTGTGATAACATTTAAGAAGGGGGAAAAACTGCTGTACAACAGCACCTGGGAGAGAGGAGTGAGAATATGTGAGAGAAACAACTCTGCAGACACCAAGGACAGTGAAGAAAGAGGGGGAGGAGGTGCTCTAGGTGCCAGAGCAGAGATTCCCCTGCAGCCCGTAGTGAAGACTATGGTGAGGCAGGCTGTCCCCCAGCAGCCCATGGAGGTTAACAGTGGAGAAGATATCCACCTGCAGCCCATGGAGGTCCCCATGCTGGAGCATGTAGATGCACCTCAAGGACACTGTGACCCCATGGAGAGAAGCCCATGTTGGAGCAGGTTTTCTGGCAGGACCTGTGACACCATGGGGGACCCACGCTGGAGCAGTCTGTTCCTGAAGGACTTCACCCCATGGAAAGGACCCATGCTGGAACAGTTTGTGAAAAACTGCAGCCTGTGGGAAGAACCCACATTGGAGAAGTTTGTGGAGGACTGTCTCCTGTGGGAGGGACCCGACACTGGAGCAGGGGAAGAGTGTGAGGAGAAAGGCGTGTCAGAGACAACATGTGATGAATTGACCACAACCCCCATTTGCCGTCCCCCTGTGCCACTCTGGGGGATGAGGTACCGAAAATTGGGAGTAAAGTTGAGCCTGGGAAGAAGGGAGGGATGGGGAGAAGGTGTTTTAAGATTTTGGCTTTGTTTCTCATTACCCTACTCTGATTTTAATTGGTAATAAATTAAAGTAATTTCCCCAAGTCAAGTTTGTTTTGCCCATGATGTTAATTGCTGAGTGATCTCTTGTCCTTATCTCGACCCTTGAGCTTTTCGTCTTATTTTTTCTCCCCCTGTCCAGCTGAGAAGGGGTAGTGATACAGCAGCTTGGTGGGGCACCTGGTGTCCAGCCAGGGTCAACCCACCACAAGTCTATTATATAACCCCACCTGGCCAGAGCAACTAGTCAAAGTTCGGGATTCAGTGCATTGTTTCTAGTAGGAGAAGAAATTGATTAAATTGAATCAGGAGTTTTGGTTGTTTATAAAAGAGGTATAAAGTTTTTTATCCCTGAACACAAGATGACTCAAACAATAGGGGACTTTGCTTTTATTTCCTATACCTTTTCTACTGGTCAACATATAGTTCCCCAAAAGCTTCCTCTCCCTCCCCCCCCGAATTCTGTTGCTACTACCTGGCTTCTGCACTTATTCATGATTATTTCTCTACTTTGTCTCTCTGCTAACACTTCTACTTATGCACTTACAAATAAACTTAGAAATTCTCAGTGATGCTCTCATCCCATTTAGGTTATATTCTTGAGCAGATTTCATGTACCTTTGCTTGACCACAGACTTTTGCTTACTGTAGATACCTGAGTTTCAGAAAGCATTATTGTTTCTACAGTATTAAATGCAGGACACCGATTATGACCACTAGCTTCAAAAGTAGTTTCTTTATCTCAAAGAAAGTTTTATTCACATTTCTGTAGCTGAGTTACCAACTATAGCTGGGCTTACTAGTACGTGACTGGGACAAGTAATCAAGACGGCTACATAAAGAAGGCTCAAAGCATTGGCTCAAAGCATTAGCTCAATCATTATCAAACTTCTGGGAAGAAATGTACTGTTTCACTTAGCAGTTTTCCAGAAAATACCTTGGCACAGTTCCTAGCAGAGTGCCTTTCAGGTACTGTTAATATTAAGAAAGTATAGACATGGCTACTCACTATAAGAGGAAAATGGAAGGAGAGCAAAATTTGGTTATGTGATCTGGACCATGTCACTTGGCAAAAAGTTTTCTGTTTTGTTTTATTTAGGCATAAAGGTGTGAATATATAGCTTAGGACTAGAAATGGCAGCCTGTATATGTAAGATGTAGTGCTGTTCACATCTTTTTCTTCATTCGTTTAGCTATATCAAGTGAAGCCTCACATCTGTGTATTCGCTCTTTACTTTATCTTTCCACCTCACATGTAGATGAATGCGATAAACAAAGCAGGCGGTATCCGTACTTAGATTTGTGCTAAGTTGTATGAAGCTGGCTAGAGTGGGAGAGTCAAGTAGCTATGTCTGAAATGCCTTTTGAACAGAAACCTGTTACCCTGTCTACTGTTTTGTTTTTTTTCATTCCAGTACTCAGATTTAGCCCTTGTGGGACTGTGGGACAAGCCAGCAGAAACACTTTATGTGCATGATCCCCTTTATCATAGTCTCTGTTACAGTCCTGTCTACACTGTGAGCTTTAACTATTAAGTTATCTTTACTTAATAGAACTTTTATCTTTAAAGATAAAGTTATTTATCTTTAACTAAGATTAACTAATCAGTCACCACATATTTTGATGGGTCTGAAATGACCAATCTCAGGTTGACTAGCTGTGTGTAGGATCATCCCTATAAGGCATAATTATCATGTGTCTACATGACAGACAGCATTTTAGATAGTCACAGGATGGGCTATCAATGGAAAACTGTAAATACCTCCTGCTTAGCTACAGATATACTCTAAAGGCAACGGGGATATAAATTTCTGGCCTGGACCTTTTCTTATGTTCATAATTTCTTTTGGCAGTGCTAATGTTAACTAGTGCTTCATTTCTACCTAGCATACCTGCATGACATACAGTCCCATTACTTCCTTTCCACCCTTTACTTTGTACTTGGTGGCACCAATCACCTAATCAGACAAAATTGATTATACTTTATTGAAAAGTCATTGTGGCATGTGTTGTGAAGGAGTTTGTGGAAGTATAACAGATAAGGGACTTTCTATAATGAGAAATCAGACACCTTGTTCATATTTAGACGTTTCAGACAGCTAGTGCTGAGTTCAGCTGATCAAACTAGGCATCCATTGCCATTCAAGATGCTGTTAATGTATCTCTTCTGTTCCTCAGACATAGAAATCAGGTTTTCAGCTGGTGATACTTAGTGTCTACCAGCTCCATGAAGATGTCTCAGCCAGTTTTGGGTACTTTAAATGTGTGGAGAAATAAATAGAGTTCCTAAATTTAGATGAAGTGAATGTTACTCAGGATGATTTCCAACTGTCCTGTGATTTAGTCTGTTTTGGTTTTTTTTAAATGAATGATTGCCCCAAGACTTCTTTTGTTTTCTTTATTACTACTGCTTGTTTATAAATACTATCATTGACGTCTGCATATTTTCTTGAGATAAATAAACAGCAGGCAGATTTTATAAAACTGTAAATAAGCAGATAGTTGTGAAAATTTAGAAATATAAATATATTAAATATATTTCTAATAAATTGCTTTATCTTCTAATCCAACTTTAGAGGAACCTATGCTGACTGCAATGACATTTTCTCATAGAAAAATGCAAGTGAAGGTTTANCAGTTTTGGGTACTTTAAATGTGTGGAGAAATAAATAGAGTTCCTAAATTTAGATGAAGTGAATGTTACTCAGGATGATTTCTAACTGTCCTGTGATTTAGTCTGTTTTGTTTTTTTTTAAATGAATGATTGCCCCAAGACTTCTTTTGTTTTCTTTATTACTACTGCTTGTTTATAAATACTATCATTGAC
>VYZW01034794.1:5703-18118 GCA_013401315.1 Balaeniceps rex | reverse complement strand
TCATAGCCATCCAAAGATATGAAGCTCAAAACAAGAGTATAAGAGCATCAGTCTTTTGCTGAATGAATGTCCTCTATGCCAGCACAGGTCCTTCATCTCAGTCAAGCCTCATCGCACCACTGCGTGGGCAATTTGCGTGTATAGCATGTTTACGCAAAAAGCAAGAATAAAGAAACTAAGGCGGCAAAACTGCTTGGGACACTAATTAGGACAAGAACCCTGTGTTCAGTTCTCTTCTTTCCCAGACAACATAATTCACCCTTTTGTACCTCAGTTCTGAATTTGTAAAATGGAGTAACAGGACATCCCTTCTCCTGTATAATCTCAGACTATATACCTGGAAGAAATATCAGATTTATTCAGTGACAGGTGTTGGGGAGTATGTAAGCATCCTGGGCAGAAAAAAAATGAAAAAGTTGCAAAAGTGTTCTTCCTTAAAACACATGAACTAGAATAGTGGTCCCGATCAAGAGCCCATCTGCTCCACTGCTCTGTTTTCAGCACGGTTGAAGGGTAAAGTAAAACCAGGGCAAACATATATGGCTGTTTCCCTTTCATATACAACCAGCCTCCAACTACTTCCAGCTCAGTGGATTTCCTTTTAATTATTAATTAGTTGTTTTAATTTTTAATTTAATGTTTAATTGTTAATTAATCCTTTAATTGTTTATTATTTGACAAGAACCATTTAGTCTGTTAATTCTTGTTTATATTTCACATACAATAAATAATCCTTACTCCTACTTGTCAGCAATATTTAGTAGCAGATTCTTTAAATGGCCAAATACCTGAGCATTTAAAAATATTTTTTATATAAAATATTAAGTTGCATTGATTAGTGGAGTGTCTCCTGTCAAAGTTCTGCTTTAATTATTTTTAATTTGATTTGGAATTTATTTTGAAGTTCTAGATGTCAATTATCACCTTTAAAAAACAAAACCAAAAGAATCAACAGACAAGAATTTTGGTTTAAATTAATTAGAAGTGGTCCCAGTATCCATTTTTCTGTGCTCTATCTTAACTTGGTAAAAAACGGTGGTAATTCAGGCTTAGCAGCATTGGCACGAACTAACCACTAGATTGGTTAGTAAGATTAAGAAAACTCTTTGGGATAAAATAAGCAATTTTCAGCTCTGGAATTATTTGGACTTCAATGTTGTTCACTGTTAAAAATATAACTGATGTTTGGGAGATTAACTATAACTACTAACTCATAAGTAATGTGAGAGATTATACCCAGGCTAGTGGTGTTCTATTAGTTGTGTAGGATTTTTAATGCTTTTGGCTCGCACGTGTTTCAAGTCAAGCAAAGCTTTCATTTTCATATGCTTTCTCTTTCCACTCACTAAGATCTCTGTTGAAGTTATACTCTAAATTACTTCTCTACTGTAGTTCAATGTTATCCCATAGTTCCATTTTATTCCAGAGACAGGTAAATTTCTACCACAGCAGTCATTATAAATTTATATTTCCAAATTAAAAAAAAAAATCAAGTATGTTTGTAAAGTATTTGGGGCTGCATTCAGAACAGGAAAGTAACTTCATTGCGAAACAAAGTCTTGGAGCCTCACTTCTCCTGGCAATTCGAAACATTTTGGTCTTACTTCTAATAGTATATTTAGTTTACCTCTATAGTTTAGCTATACAATCGGATCTGAGCCTTAAACAGACCATCTAATTCTAGTGTAGAAGTGCAAGACATTCAACTTCATTTGTTCTGGCCAGGCAGAATGGCAAACCCCCAAATTTACTAGGAATGAAAGAAAAGATAACAAAAAATATATACATTCTTAAAAAAAAAATTATAGAGACTAGGATATTTTTCTAATGTGTTTCATTGCAAATAAAGTAGGGGTTTCTTTCCCCCACCATAAACCATGTACCCTGACTACATCATGCAATTTTCTTTTATCATTGTCTAGTAACATCTACCAAAGGACTACTAAAGACAAGTAACAAATTGGCAATCATTCCTAACAATAAAGCCATTCATTCTTAAAATTGTAATGCTCCTCAGTTATTATTTACTTTATCGTTCTGGGTTTGTAGGAAAATTTTGTTCATGAGGTCAGCTTTTGGCAAAGAGTATGAGTCAGGGCTGTATTGAAGGATGATGGAGAGAAATTTGTAGTTCAAGCTTCCAAAGAGACAACTACTGCTGTGCAATGTACAAGCAGTCAGCCTGAATATAGAGAGATATTGAGTCCTCATATATCTAAAAATACGTATATAAAAAAATACATATAAATGTATATAGAGTGAATCCAGATAACTGGTGTTTGACACAAGTGACATTGAGCAGACAGGGGCCTCTCTCCAGAGCTGATGTGCTGAAAAATAGCCGTCTCGCAGGGCCCAGAACAGCCCCTTGACATCTGCATGTTAATCAGGACATGCCAGATCATGCTCACATACCCCAGGGACACTTGGGGCCCAGGGTGAGCAAGAATATGCAAATGACTAGAATAAAAGGTTTAGAAAGGCATAGAAATAAAGTCAGTAGTGTTTACTAGGATTTCTATGGATTAGGATATGGTATGTTCACAAAGGTTAAACAAACAAACAAAACCCTAAAAAAATCAAAAAATATTTGGACCCATTTCCTTTGATCAGGAATCTTCCCAAAACTGTTACACGACAGAAAAAGCACAGAAGCCAAAACCATGAGAAAAATCATCAGCTGCCTAGGCCATCCTCATTTTATTTATGTGAGTTTTTTTCAAGTACTAAAAAAACAGAGGACCTTCATATGTAGAACAGGAGGTTTTTTTGTTTGTTTGCTTTTGTTTGTTTGGGGATTTTTTAATATTAACATAAAACACTTCATACAAAGCTATGCACTAACTGGGTTAGTAGCTGTTTCTTGTCACCCTAAATACGGTATTTGGTCAAGCACGCAGAGAAGGGTTTTGTGAAGCTATGGGACTGGTGTTCAGAGTAACAATTCATGCCTGTCTGCCACCTGGAATGGAGACATTCAAGAAATGCTTGCAGCTTGTTTATAACTGGCTCTTTTTATTGCTAGCTATTTTGCAAATATTTTATTGGCAGCTCTTTGTAGATGAAGTTGCTTAACTATGATCCAAGGTAAATGGAAATCATTCAGACCTAAGGGGGAAAATGCATAAGTGTTCTCAGGAGAGGAAAAATAACTCTTGACTTAAGCTAGTGTCTACAGACTAATCAGCTTGCTTTCTCAAAACAGATTTCTTTTTTTTCCCCTAGTGCTTTCTTCCTACCATTTAATCCATTCCTGCTAGAAGAACTTTTGAGAAGTAAAGGTCATTCAGCCCACTCCCATCCAACCCTTGCATGAAGGGATGTTGCTACTTATTGGTATTTGAAGTCTAGATTGTGATATGGTTATTTATCCTTGTTGTCTGGTCTAGCACTATAATAGTATTTTATTAAGACAGCAACCTTCCACAACCTGATGATAGCTTTCTGTTATTACCCAGCTGTATCAGCTGTGAATTGGTGACCTAAAAGTAAAATGCTCCAAACCCATTTCCAATTACATGAGCTTTCCAGCCTTCCAGAACTCACCTTTACAGACAGCAGATTAGTCTCAGTTTTAGTGCCTTATCATCTGGCATTGCGTTACATAATGGGTGATCTTTCAATTTTACCTTGATCAAAATAAAACAGAAAATAAAATTCACTGCAAACATCATGATTTACACATATCATCCAAAACATCTGACTGAAAAAAATATATTAGTTGCTTATGTTGAATTAAAAACCTACTGTCTGAAAAAGTAGGTGTGCTCCCCGACATTTTACCAGTAAAAGTCACTGAAATAATAAAAAGAAGTACATTTAATCAAAGTGTAAAAAGAGTTACAATTATTACTACAGAAAGTAATAACAACTTTACTTTAGAAAGTAATAATTACTTTCTACAGTAGTATTATCTAAAATCTTATTTACTGGTGACTAGCCTATATAAAACTCACTGTACATTTTAATTACTTTAGAAAGTATTATTATTAGACCTATACATAAAACATTATCAGGTGAATTATTTTAAATCATGACATATTCAGTAAAAAAATGTAGATCTTTTACAGTACCTTGCCAGAGCATATGAAAATTACTTTTTCTATTTACCACCTCTCTTTCAAAGTAGTGTATTTTTCTGTTGTTGATAACTAGCTTTAATTATTACATCAACTGTATTGTTGATCAAAGTAGCTAGAATAGAAAATACTAGAAAATATTCTAGCATGATATGGATAAATGACACCAGTTCACAGTTGTCCAACACCAGGCATGCACTGTGTTTTATTTCTCCTTGCTTTTAGAATAACTGGAAAAATTTTCTATAATTACAACCTTCGTGGAGTAGTAATGACATATCAGAGCCAAAAATGCTGATTCAATTTTTTAAAAATAATTTTTAAGAGTATGTGCATATCAGAAATGTGATTTTCCTCCAGAGATTAGTTTTCAGAGTGGCAGAGAGGGAGAAAGAATCGGCTGATAGCAGGCACTTAATTATCTGCCCAAGTCTAAAAAAATCTTTAAAAATCTTTTGCATGTACAGTTTTACATGAGATGGTTTTTGTCCACTCTATCTTCATGAGAAGCCAGTGATATACAGTAATTCTGTATGCATAAGACATAGATGCTGCAAAGAAATAGATACTGAGAGGCTATTTATCCAACAAACTGATTTATTTCATGTAATGGTCAAACCCGATGCAAGCAAAACATAGGAAAAAATAAAATAATGAAAGATTTCATTATTGACTTCATAGAAGTAAGATTATCCAGGCATATCCAGTGTCGGACAAGGACCACAACAAAAAGTCTGCTTTTCTCTCATACATAAGCAGTTAGAATAGAATCGAATCGAATCGAATCGAATAGAATAGAATAGAATAGAATCATTAAGGTTGGAAAAGACCTCTAAGATCATCTAGTCCAACCGTCAAACCAACACCACCATGCCTACTAAACTATGTCCCAAAGTGCCACGTCTACACATTTTTTGAACACCTCCAGGGATGGTGACTCCACCACCTCTGCGGGCAGCCTATTCCAATGCTTGACCACTCTTTCAGTAAGAAATTTTTCCTAATATCAACCTAAACCTCCCCTGGCACAACTTGAGGCCATTTCCTCTCATCCTATTGCTAGTTACTTGGGAGAAGAGACCAACACCCACCTCACTACAACCTCCTTTCAGGTAGTTGTAGAGAACGAGAAGGTCTCCCCTCAGCCTCCTTTTCTCCAGACTAAGCAACCCCAGGTCCCTCAGCTGCTCCTCATAAGACTTGTGCTCCAGACCCTTCACCACCTTCGTTGCCCTTCTCTAGACATGCTCCAGCACCTCAGTATCCTTCTTGTAGTGAGGGGCCCAAAACTGAACACAGTACTCGAGGTGCGGCCTCACCAGTGCCGAGTACAGGGGAAGGATGACTTCCCTGGTCCTGCTGGCCACACTATTTCTGATACAAGCCAGGATGCTATTTGGCCTTCTTGGCCCCCTGTGCACACTGCTGGCTCACGTTCAGCCGGCTGTCAACCAACACCCCCAGGTCCTTTTCGCTGAGTGGCTTTCCAGCCACTCTTCCCCAAGCCAAGTTACTACTGGATGAAAGGCAGACTTTAGCTTTAATGTATTACAGCAGACAGGAACCTCATTTTGTAGAAGCGCAGCAGGGTCAAGTTCACAAAGGTACACATAGATCCATATGACACACGAGAACGCATAGAGAGATAAGAAACACAGGATCCAGATAAATGGCACTGGAGCGCTGCATTCTCTGATAGCAAGCTGAAAAAAGTATGACATATGGAAGTATAACGCAAAAGTGTAATTCAAGCATTTAACTTAAACTGCTAATTGCTGAAAAAACTGTAAACTGTCACGTCTTCAGGGAGATGTATTTACTAAGTAAATATTTTTCCTAAAAAAAATATCCACACAAAGCCCAAAAACACGAACCAAGACCGTTGGTTGCAGACTGTTGCAAGACAAGTTGCAGACTGCCAAGCTCCTCTGCTTCTTACGTTATGCAATGATAATGCAATGCAAAAGATACCTTGGCTAGTTTTAAATAGGGTGGTGTGTTGGTTTGAAGTAATCTATACACAGCAACATGGTGAGATGAAACACAGCAAACAATCAGGTAATAACCACGAGTAACAAATGGGTCAACAGAGCAAGGTATGTACTAATAACTTCCCTACCTTTATTCTGCTTTGTGTGCAGTTTATGTTCATCCAAGACCACCATTTTTATCTGCATCAGTCTAAGGCAAGTAAAATTTATTTTGCAATCCCATTTGGCAGCATCAGTAGGAAGTGTACTAGCTTTGGGCTTATCACATGGATTTTGGTGTATGAATTATCACTTTCAGGAAGTTTTGAGAAATAAAACATGCCTGTTATAATTCAATCTGCACCCATCACCATCTCTAATTCAGAATTGTCAATTCCTTCTTCATAAATTCCTCTCATGTCATTACGACATCCTTTTCTGGCTTAAAAGTCCATTTTCTTTTCAAGTATTTTCTTTTAAAGAGGGTTAAAGACTCAATGAGATCCCAAAATATTGAAGGAAAGCAAGTGTCTTGGCTCAAAATAAATAATGATCACAATGGAATTTGGTAGAGAAATTCCTTCTTTAGGAACAATAATATTCTGGATTGCCAACAGAAGTAAATTTAATTTTGGGCTAAGAAAGCGTGCTTTCCCTTATATGTTAATCTAAAATATTTTTCACTTTTGAAGCAGCTTTTCTAAATCAGGTTAATGGTCCTTTAACAGATTTTGCAAATAATATTGTGTAAATAAACAAAACGTGCTGTTAGTCAGTATCCTAAGACCACATTCATCAAAGGCTAAAGAGTTATGGACACGTTTCTCAGGGCAAAGAGCATCATGGTGAATTGTAACTGACCTCCTTGTGTGATGAATGTTTGGGGGTTTTTTTAGGTAGCAGTCTTCAGAGATCACTTCAATTTATCAAAACCTAAACATTTAGAGAGACTAAAATAGCATGCTCAATGTACCAAATCAAATATTGTCCTTAATATATCAGCTGCAAGGAAGCATAAAATTTTTTGATGGTATTAAACTTTTACCTGCTACAGGAGGGAAAAACCTGAAACACTATACCTCTGAAAAGCAAAAGGAAATGAAAAGAGTTTGATACAGTTTCTTGATACAATTCCTTCTTGAGAGTCTCTTCTAATCTATTACTCTACATCAGTCTAAGATCTGTCCTCTCCTCTAATCTTTTCCTTGATAAAAAGAAAGCACTTGTCATAAGAATATATTTGAAACATGAACTTATGTTCAAATATATTTAAAGCTTTAATACAGAGCAACACATTCAGATTGTAAATACTCAACCCTGAGATTATCTGATAGTATATAATCACAGTTTATTATAAAACTATGCTTTAACTTTCCCTATGCTCTTTGCACAGCCATGTACAACTGACTTGAGAAAAAATGTCATAGGCATTTTCCAAACTACTTTACTGTCCCTTAGTCTTTTCCCACTGTAATCACTTAGAAGATTTTTTTTTTAATTCACCTCAAAGAAAGTGGATTCATACCAGAGTTTTCAAAAGAATTCCATCTTATATGTGACATGAAAATACACTGCTTTTTGAACAGTGGGGATCTATCACTCCTTCAGAATCAGTAGACTTAGCTACAATTTGATGAATTTCACCACATGCCTGTAGAAAGCTTTGTCATTGCTGATGACACTCAAGAATATCACTCATTCCCATTTCTTTTCTATGGAGTAATTGCTAACTGCCATGCTCTGGGCTGAAAGCTGTGCCATAGTAGAAAGTTTGCTTCACTATGATATTTGTCCTTTTTTTTTTAAAAAAAAAAATCCTAATATTGTTATTATGCACTATAACCAGCTATATAACATATATAGCTATATAATATCTGTATAAATTATTTTACTCAGTGAGGAAAACTTACTTATGAGGTCAGCCAGGGCCACAGTTTGTAGTAGATCAGACTACGGAAAGCATAAGCACTAGATTGGGTACTGACTATCACTTGTGCCGGTGGTATTGCATATCACTATGATTTGATATTTATCTGTACTTGGAGCCAGATAAGAAGCTCTCTGGCAAAGGTTCAGTGTGCAGCACTGGAAAAATCTCACTTTGACTGAAGGAGAGCATTAGCCTAATTGGGTTGTTGCATGCAATGCTATAAACGTTAACCAGAACCTTTCTGTAACAACTGATGTTCTAGTGAAGGAGGGACAAGCTGCAGTGACCCCATCTTTCTGATTTTGTCTTGCAGTCACATAGTATTTTGTAAAACTGATACCTCCATACTGACAATATATTGCCATGGAATTAAACTTTTTATTATTATTCTGAGTGAAAAAATCTTACTATCTTCCCAATTCTCACACTAAGGCAGACTTTATACTGTTACAACAAAACAGATGACAGGAAACTATGAACTGGTCTAAATTGGCATTAGAGCTGACCCATAGTTTTTTTAGTATCTTTGATGGAAATACAAGAAAGATTTGTACAAATACAGGCTTCCAAAACTCAGAGCAGAAGTAACAATAGCTTATATGACTTGAAATGTAACAGCACAACTCAGTGAGTAGTACAAGCATGCATATTCAGACAAAGACTTAATGGATTGCCTCCCATTGTCATGTCATACCAAAACAAAAAGTTTATGGCATAGTGATTCAACAGAGGACATGCTTCCTGATTTTTAAGAACCTACAGGAATTATGAAGCACTAAATTTGTATGTCCAGCTTTATCATCTGGAAAACTTATGTAAGAAAGAAAAAGGATCTGTCCAAAAAGTAAAGATACCGCTATGCCTATTGTATGAATACTCTGTAAGTCTTAGATGTTGGTGTTGCACCATCTGCTGAAAAAAGGGACTTGTTTTTTAATAGATCTGATAAGGTTGTATATTCCAGTTGAAAAGCTGAGCTTTCTTCTAAAAGAATTTGCCAAACTTCCTAGTGAATTTCAGTCAACGGTTTTATAAAAGGCATCTGAACCCTGAAAAGCAAATTTGTTTGGATGTACTCAACTTAATAGAGCCTCAAGTGACCCATTAAATTTTGTTCATTAGACTCACTGATATAATTTAAAACACTTCATCCAGATAAATTTTATGTCAAGCACAATTTGTTTTGTACCCATGTGAAAAGTCCAGTCAGCAGAAGTTCAAATGGGATTTAACAGAATGAGCAAAGTACATTAATGATAGCTAGCAATAAAACCAATAAAATGGTCAACAAGTATATTTCTTAACCTAAGAGATACCCATGCATCAGTAGGGAAACAGATATCCCTCTTTTCAGTGTGTACTGATACATTCATCCCACAAACCTTTAGTGAGATTTCAGGAAGGGTCCTGTTTCACATTAAAACAAAACTCAAAGCCATCTTACAGGCATTGCTTCAGTTGGTTGTTTTTTCCGTTCAGTAAACCAGAAAGAAGGAAACACAGAAAGGCTAGTGATTGACGCATTCACATAATTTGGAAGAGATCTAGTTAAAGGTCTGGTTTTCTGTTCCTCATATCTGAGGAGCATGATCTTTGTAGACTTAGCTCATGGTTTCTCAGCAGTGTAGGCAGAATTTAATTTTTCTTTTGTCAGGATTTTGTCCATGCTTTGAAGAGGGTAAAAATTCAATTTTGCAGAAATGGCAGAGCTGATCCTAAAGGATAATAGAATACCTGGATCAGTAGGATGCTAGGAGAAAGCGAGGGTTGAGAAGGCCAGGGGGATTTCAAAATGCTTTCAGTAGAAAAGAGGATTTCCCCCTCTTGCACATCCATCTGTCCCGCAGGAACATCTTTGCTCTGCTTTCTCTGTTCTCTCTGCTAGTCCCATGCAGTCAGTGGGTGACTCTCCAATTCCAGCAACCTTACAAGAAACTTGCCACCCTGCCATGATGGTCTTTCTTACTGTCTCATCCCCCTGGGAGCTTTATGCACATTTTGTAAATGTATCAAAAGGCTGAATCCTGTAGATGCGTATTTACTGAGGTACTAACTATATTTTGGATGTACAACTTTATCTTTAATCCTGTATTTTCAGTTCCAGGTTGTGCTGTAACTCTGAAAGACCTAACAGAAGGAGAACAGGGGACGTTCAAAAGCAAACATCTTAGTCACTGTAGTGAATTTCTGAGACTGCTTTTTCCAGGACACTACTAACACTGTCAAAATTATTTGGGAAAGACTTGTAATCAGCTCCGCCTGAGCTCCACATTATACAAAGACAAAGAATGAGTCGTTTTTTCTTTATCTGCCTTCAGTGATAAACAGAGTGAGAAGTGGGGACAGAAGCCAGGGGCAGAGTGGAATTGTTGCTTTCCTGGACACGGACAGGACTCCTGAGTGAAACACAGAATGCTCTACTGTTATTTTAGAAAGCTCTCTTATCTCTTGTCCTCTGTCGTAGTGAAAGCACTGACAGCTTTAATAATTTCAGACAAAGCTTATCTTTTCCTACACGCTCCTCTTCCCATGTGCTCTCTGAAGAATTATTATGCAAAATTCTGGGAAAGTTTTATTAAAACTCTGTTAAATCATGGAAATATTTGTGAAGACCACTTCACTGAACAGTTTGGGCCTTGGAGTGTCTCCACAGATGCTAAGACTGAAGGACTCTGCCTGAGATTGGTTCAGCATCCAGTGGTTTAATAAACTGCCAGCTTTTAGTGGAAGGTCTGACAGCGCCATAAGGAGTTGGGCTGTAGGATGCATTCTTGGCAAGATGCCATAAACTGTGCCTTAATTACTGAGACTGACCACCCTTCTTTCCTCCTTCTCTCCTGAAATTCCATGCTGGACCTCAAAAATACTACCCAGTAGGACTGCCAGCAAAACGAATACATTTCTGTGAATAGCTTCCATTTAGGGAAACATGGATTTCCATGATAAAATGTTCAACCTTCTGTATGTTACATAGATGTTTGCTTATTTAAATTAATTATTTTAACACTTGGTATTCAAACATTCATCTTCAATCTACAACTCTACTTATGCAGCATATATTATAGAAAAAAATACATAATAAATGCATTTCATCTCAATGCAACAACAGTGTTTGAGAGAGATAAAGGAAACATATCTGAGATGTGCACATTCTTATCAAATTGGTCCATAATATTTCCATACCTTACATATGTTTTATTGCCAGTGACAAAACTAAAAACTCAAAAAGATACAAGCAAACACTGGTGAATTTTCCCTACTAAAAACTACTTCAAAAACTCAGTGCAGTTTTTGGGAAAGGCTAAAACTATCACAAAGACGCTTCTAGTGGAAATGTTGGGCTTCTTAGTCCTTAAGATTAGTCTGAATAAAAGAAACATGGCCAAAAGACAGACTTTTTACCTTGATTTTTAATCCTTCAAATTCTGTATGTTTTATATGAATACATGCAAGACACAGCTTGCCAAGCCCACTGTTGAGATGTAGAAAAAGTTTCCATGTCTTGAGTCATGATAATACATACAATTTTGTTTGTGCGTGCACTTCAAAAAGTAATTTTTTGTGCTTTCATTCAGATTCATATTTCAAGCCTGGCAAGAAAATTAACTTTTCTGTAAGTCTTTGTATTAGTCCTCCAGGGTCTAGCTAGTCTGGAATTCTTTAGCAATTAGGTGTCTAGAGATTAATTAGGAAGAGAAAACATTTCTTCCATAACGAAACCAAAACAAAACCACAAGCCCCTCCTTCTAAAAAAAATATAATTGGAAACACAGTAATGTTTTCTACATAGTCAGGCAGTTGGAATCAGTGGAATCCTCCTCTCTCTATTTGCTACATGTCTGCACATTCCCATGCAGGCATACAACAGACGTGGTTGTCTCAGAAATAAGCACTTGTGCATTTGAGCCTCAATATTCCCCTTTTTTCAACGTGCTAGCAAATTGCAGACCATGAACTGATTGTAAATCTCTCAGTATAGTAACTCTTTTGAGAAGAGTGGGTGGTACAAAATGTCTATGCATTCCATACCAAGACAAGAAATTGCTACTGTCTTGGATTTTTTTTTCCCAGTAGAAATATAAAATAAAGTCTAAAAAGAAGGCAAACAATAAGATTGTGAGGTCCAACAGAAATCTGTGTAAATAGGCAATATGAAACAAAAGACACTATTTATAGTTCTGGTACCCTACACAATTAAAATACATAATTAATTCAGATACATCTTCAATTAAATAAACATCTAGAAAACAATTCTCAGCCTCACTATTAACATAATAATAGCAATTACAATACACTTTATAGAGAAGATGATCAGGTTTAGAATAAGAAACAAAATTTTACATAGGCAAAAATAAGAGTTGGAAAAATAAGAACATAATTTCTTGGGTTTCTCTCTCCATCTCAGAAAGGATACAGAGGCATTAAAAGGCAAAAAT
>VYZW01034793.1:16147-34936 GCA_013401315.1 Balaeniceps rex | reverse complement strand
AAAGAAAGAGCTTTTTTTAAAAAAAGTTTCATTAAGCAAATACTGTATCCTTGATATGCCATACCTAGGAGTTGTTCACTTTTCCCTTGGTTTAACAGAACTAATGTTCAAATGCAAGCGCTCAACTATAGTACAGCAAATAGCTAAATCCCATGGCCTTCTGAACTCAGGTGTAGGATTCCCAAATCCTGATTCCTAATATTCTTTTTCTGTCTAGCAAATAAATAGGTAAACTACTGGCAACATGTCATGTCTCCAACCACTGGCTGGCTCACAGAGGATAGCTGCCTCCTGCTGCTTTCATTTACTCCTTTAGCTCAAGGGGTAGAGGCCTGTGCCATTGATCTAAAGCTCCAGATCCCATTCCTGCTGGTGACCCGTACAGGGTGTCAGTATGCTTCCACCCGATGGAATTTCTATTTGTGTTTTTTAAACAGAAATAAAGACATTGTATATAATAAGCCACAACATAGTTTCATATCTGCGAAAGTCAAGTGCTAGAATTAACATTTAATGTACAGTCTTAATTCAGATAGATCATATATTTTGCGATGGTCTTTAATTGATATACAGTAGGCCATTCATTTACAGGAATTTTACTGAGTGCACTTTATAATCAAATATAGAATGATCTGTATGGATTTCGATCCACTACATCCACATCATGACTTGAAGTTGAGAGAGACTATGGTAACAGATGCACAAGGAGGACTGTTAACAGTTTCCAGAAAAGTGTTTGTGCATTTTCTTGAAGATTATGTACTTGACTCTGCAACCTTATTAACGCACCGAGTTTAGTTCTTAAAATTCTGTTTGAACTTTGTGCTTCACAAGATGTAGAGAACAGTCTCAAACTTGACTTCCTGAATTAAAATACTATCAAATAAAACTTTCAGTGAAATGAGCTATTAGCTAGATGTTAAAATAATGGTAGTGCATTAGATTTTATTTGTTGTATAATAAGCTGTAAATTATGTTGAGACTGTGGAAGCTTTTGCCCCAGTGGATATGTTGAAAGTGATTTGTAACATATTCTGTATTTTTAGATAAAAACAGCATTTGGCATTTAAGTAGTATCTCTTGTTCAGCAGTCTCAGAGTATTGTCTAAATAGCATTCATAATATCTCTTATCTCTAAGTGGTAGGTATTCCCTTTGATTTTTTTTTAAACTAGTTCAAATTGCTAGGTGAAAGTAAAAACAAGGATTGTTCAAGGTCAAACCTAAAAGTTAATTGCAGGATGAAAAAAATGTACATAATTCTTTAAGAACTTGTTTCATGGGTTATTTATGTTTTGACAGCAAACCCACAATTTCAGACATTTTATTTTCCTATTTTTCCTTTTTTTAGACTGGAAAAAGAGCATTTTATGTTGGTGATCTTGGAAAGCTTGTAAAGAAGAACATACAATGGCAGAACGTGATGGCACCAATAAAACCATTTTATCCTGTAAGATGCAATTCTACTCCAGGTGTACTCGAAATTTTGGGAACCCTTGGTGTTGGATTTGCATGTTCCAATAAAGTAAGTTTTTTTCTGTATATCTGTGTGCCTTATTTTCTTCCATCTGTCTGCTGTTTTAAAATCAGCTTTTTGGTATTAAGTGCCATGGTTATATATAATATAATTTGTGAACTCCTGTGTAATTGGCTGTTGCAAATCCATACTTCCACCCTAGCAGCAGTGGATAGTTTTCTCTTTAGTATATTTGACTATTTAGTCCAGTACTAGAGCACATCTAATTAAAAATTGAGTAAAGATAGTGCGCTGGACTGTGTCAGACTCTGGTATGCTCCTGTTTTTCAGTCTGAAATGGCATTGGTACAAGACCTGGGCATTTCTCCTGAAAACATTATATATACAAATCCTTGCAAGCAAGCTTCTCAGATAAAGTACGCAGCGAAAGCTGGGATAAACATCCTGACTTGTGACAATGATATTGAGCTGAAGAAAATTGCACGTAACCATCTAAATGCTAAGTAAGTGTCAAAATTCTGGTTTGCTTTTTATGTGGTAGAAATTTAATTTTGCATGTGTTCTGGATTGTTTGAGTTGCAAGCAAGGTACATGGCTGCTTTAATACAATTTGCTTGTATCTATTTTTCTTGTCTCTGTCTCTTTTGAAGGTAGCTTTTTTGCCACTCTTGCCCTACTGGGTCTCAGCTTCCTAATGCAATAGTAATGCCCTTGTTTTGGGAGAAATCTTGCATTTTGATTTCATGGGGCAATCTTCATGTAAAGGTTTCAGTGATTAAACTTCAGAAGTCTGTCACCTCATTGTTTGCAAATACATCTTCCTGCTCTGTGGCTTCAGTGTTTCTTTCAGGGTATTCTGTTTGGATTATTAGTGACTTCAGCTGAAGCCAGGGCTGAGACTATCAGCAAATGAGCATGTGCATCGGGTCCCATCTAAGGTTTGGGCATGCTCTGCAGGTCTATTAAATATGCCTACAGGTATTTCCCCACTATTAAAACAGTCAGAAATGTGACTCCAATTCTATTTTTAGTCACTTCAGTGCTGGCCCAGATACTTTCTGTAGAGAAGTGATCAAAGCTGATGTTCTGGTTGTTACATTGGCAGCAATAAAATTCTTCTATTTATCGTGGTCTCTTTTGGACTGATAGATGCTCATGTCATTAAGCGTCATGTCCCTCACGTAGCAATACTTTGGCTGTGGGCCATACATTTAAGAAATTTGGAGTTGGAGCCTAAATGAATGTTACAGTGCTTTCCAGTGATTAACGAGGTATAGCTTCCCACAAATGTCATCAGACTGTACTAAGAAACTGAATTCCTGACATCCTTTACAAAGCCCTTAGTTCTAGACAGTCCTTATGAAAGTGTCATATTTTCTCCCAAAACTACGATCATAGCCGTAGAATTGGGAAGATTCTACAGAGTTCAGTATCTGGAGACTCTGCTCATTCCACCTGGTTATTCTTTTTTTCTTTTTTTAGACTACCTTGAGTGTTAATATTGCTGTTGCTAGTGATTACACTTCATCCTCATGGAAGCCTGTCAGTGCTTTGCACACTGGAGAGTACTTCCTATGCAAAGAATACTATCTATGATAAATAATTTTGTGTGTAAAATCTTGGCCTTGACATACTCCCTACATCTGAAAGCCTTAGCAATGCTAGAGCATCTCTTAGGTCACTAGTGTTTTGCCACTTATCACTGGTGTTTTTAGTGTTCTGTTAGTTTTTATGTTGATTTATTTCCTTGAGTCTAACAGCCTCTTTCAGAAGATGTTGTCTGTCATAACATCCACAGCAAGAGAAGTTAGGATGCAGATTTTTCTTGAGCCAGAGAAATTGTAAAGTGGGGAGACAGAATGAAGGAGTTCCATGAGCTAGAGAAAACCAACATAAACTCTTTACTTCTTTTCAAGGATCTAATATTTGAAAAAGTTCCTGTTTACTAAGGACAAGAAAGTCAATTTCTACAAAAGAACTGCAGTTTGCTATCTAAATTATCTAGAAACCTGATCTTCAGCTCTCCTACTGGGTAGAGATTTGTTTGCTTGTTTTATTAGAATTCTCTTATTCAGGTCATTAAAACTTTGATGCTGAAGTGACAGCTATGAGTTTTTTCTTCTGTCTCTTCCTTGTCATAGTTTCAAAAAGTCAAAGCCTTTATATAGCTGCCTTCTTCCTATGTGTGGTTGTTACAGTTAGGTTTTTGTAATTAAGCTAATTATGCTTTGGCTGAGGAAATCCTGCTTAGAAAGCTGTAATTCTCCTCATTTTCTGAAAATTCTTGTAACTTTCTGCACTAAATTCAGTAATCGGTGGATCTGTTTATAATTGATGTTTCTGCCTTTGGAAGTCTTAGTAACTTGAATGATTGCTAGTTTTTTTTTTAAGAAAGAAGAGAAATGTCAGAAAGGAGTGCTTAGTCTTTCATTTCTTTATACCTTTGGATTTTTCCAGGCAAAGTTTAACTGCCAAGGTTGCTGGTGTCCAAAGAGCTCCGGTAGAGGCATGGTTGTTATAAGTATCAATGCTTCCTTAAAAATAAAGAAAAAATCCAAACACACACATCATCTTCTAGCCCTGCTCTAACTGGCTGAAACCCAGGAAGAAGAATCCTGCTAGATTTCTAGAAATCAGAATTATGCTTTTTCAGTGGTTTGCACTAGAAAAATATCTTGACTCAATTATAGTGGTGCCATAATTCATGACTAAAATTTAACATTGGATGTATTTAAGGAATGGTTTTGTCTAATCTTAATGAGAGGTTACAAACTATAGTATTATGGATTTGAAATTTTTTTTACGTTTTAAAGAGTTTAACTTTTGACAATTTTTTGCTATATCTAGCACTTTTCCCAAATGCTTTACAAGATGATATTTGACTACAGACTTCTTGAACAGAATGGTCTATGCTAGTGGAGAAGCAGGAAATTAGAGGCTAGTCACAGTTTCTCAAGATGAAGTGGTATAAATTAAAATTAACAAGGATTGCTGGGCAACCTGTGTGAGAGCTTAGGATTTTTTGCTCTTTACAAAATGGATTTTAAGCACATCGTGAGACATTTGGAAAGGGCTTTTAAAAGTCAAGGTAGCTGATCAGCCAACAAGTATTTAGTGGTGGCTAGGCTAAGTTTTGCTTGTTGCATGTCTTCAAAAGAACTATTTCACTTTGGGTGCAGAGCTTCTATCACTTGTTTACGCTCTCCATCTTGGTTAACTGTAACATGTTCTGTGCAGTCTGCATGTATGCCATGACACAACTTCTGTCTGGTTTACCACATGGCTAATTAATTGATCTTTATTGGCAGGGGGTGGGGGGGAGCCAGTGACTTTCTTAATGGGCAGCAGTTTAAATTTGTGAGTTTTGGGCATATACTTCTAGAGGTTTTGATGTGAACATGCCTTTGCCATGCAAGTGTTACTTTAATGTAGAAAACTGTCAACACTAGCACTGCAGTTTGCCAGACCTACCCAGAATGAGGCTTTGACTGGAGGGAGGAAGCTGTCTTACTGTGTAAGAGATGGTACTCACTGCCTCCCTGCTCCACAAGTGCCCTGGAAGAAGGGGCAGGGGATGGACTAACGCCCCCACCCCATCCCCAGTCCACGTGCTCAGCCAGGAGGGGAGATGGAGGGATGTGGCCAGGGTGTGCTTTCAGTGTGTCAGCCTGGTGTTCTCCAGATGCTGAGTTTAACCACATCTGATATGTGACTGACTGAAGGGGAATCTCCATGCTCTCCTCTTGGCTAGAAAGGGGGACAGAGATGGGAAAAGCATATTACAGTCTTAATGGTTTTATGAGGAAGTATACTTTATTGGAAGGTAACATTCTCTTTTATTACAGCACTCAACAGACTCTTGCTGCTACAAAAGAGTCTTAGTTGCTGCATTTCGAAATCCCTTGTCCTTGTTGGCTCCATGTTTTAGCCCCTAATTGCTAGTTTTTTCTCTGTACAGGATTGTTTTTATTAGGTTCACTTGACTCGTCCATCGATGGAGCTGGAGTACTGACAACATAATCAACACACTTCTGACAGTCTTCAGGCTTCACATGTGCTGATGATGTAAACCAACTGCCCCAATCATCTTCCCCTTCTCTTAGGCTCTTACTGCACATTGCCACAGAAGACATTACTGCTGATGAGGAGATGAATATGAAGTTTGGCACCACCCTGAAGAACTGTAGGCACCTCATGGAATGTGCTAAGGAGTTGGGAGTCCAAATAGTTGGTGTCAAGTGAGTAACTTTATTGTTCTCTGCTGGCTGAGCAGATGTTTGTATGATACGCTCAAGACGTAGAATAGAAAAGAATTTTTTTCCCCTTTTGGCACTATTTTACAGGGGTTAAAAAAAAAAACCAACAACTTTTGAATCATGAGTTTTGCTAATACCCAAGCAAAAACT
Organism: Balaeniceps rex; assembly: GCA_013401315.1. Classification (NCBI taxonomy): domain Eukaryota; kingdom Metazoa; phylum Chordata; class Aves; order Pelecaniformes; family Balaenicipitidae; genus Balaeniceps; species Balaeniceps rex. The sequence goes on along the minus strand of VYZW01034793.1, from coordinate 29,054 downwards.
GCATGAAACAAAGTAACTATTAGAGACATCAAAGCAATTTGAAATAGAGTATCAGAAATCCTTCTGTCAGCATAAAAGCAAAGTTTAGACGCCTTTCCTGTTTTCTAGCTGTGCTCTTGAACTTCCATGGTAACTTGATTTGTATTTTTCCAGCAATAAATAAGTACTAGTATAGCATGGGATAGCTTGGACAGACTTTGAACAAGATGAAAATGGGGTTGAATTTTCTAAGAGTTAGGTTCTATGTCACTCTTTGATCATATCAAGACATAATAATTTAGATAAGTTTTTGACTTGCCAGATGGCAGGAATGAATCCTAGTGTTCTGAGAGCTTCCAAATGATCTGTGGTATTTTAATTTGAAGTTTGTCAAAGATTTTAGTATATGGAGGAAAAATACATGCACAAGTCTTTGTTCCGTCTACCTTCAGCTACTAATGTATCACATGCTCATGGATGTTTTAAGAAAGCAACCAAACAAATAAAAGAGGGTGGGTCATCAAGATGGTAAAAAAAGTATTTAAAATGGAAGCCAGATTTTGAAGATTTAAACCACAATTGTTTTGATGTAAATCCATTTGAAATTTATGTTAAATTAAAGCATAAAAGTACTATAATCATTACAAATGACAAATGTATTTAAAAATTACATGATACTAATCTGAGAAAATATACCTCTTTTATATAATGTCTAAACTAACTTTAACAAAAATCCCATGGCTCTTGTACATTTTCTTTATTAAAAAAAAAATTTAAAAATCCACATGTGGATTCATGCAAATAAGTTTAAAAAATGACCTTTGCATCAAAGTGGCATTCCTTAAAGGAGTAGACTTGAAGTAGAGCGCATTGTGGCTCAGATGGGTATGTGTATGGTCTGACCAGAACCAGCAGACTATACTAGTCTTTAAGAAGCCCATGGGAGTGTTGGTGCTTGTTTTAGCACCTCGGTTACTACCAGTATTATGGCACTACTTTAACCTTTTGGACAAGGAACCAGAGGGGATTCGGGAGCTTGTAGGAGGCATCAGTACTTCCCTGCTTCTGATGTCCTGCTCACCAGCCTGTTCAGTCTTGCTATGAAACTAGGACCTGGCCTGGGGTGAAGAGGCTTCAGAACAGGGTGGCAGTGGGACGCCCCTCCTCACCCTCTCCCAAATGCTCGAGAGAGTAGATAGTGTGCACAGTACAGCACTAGCTTTGGGAAGAAAGCTGGATGGCCCAGGAGAAGGGGTATAGAGGCAAGACAACACAAAGTAGGGCAAGAGAGGGGAGACCGTGTACAGGTACTGTGTTAGTGTTGGCACCTACTGAAGAAAAAATTGTAACTACTTTGATAGTGAAGACTGAAAGATTCAGTAAATCTGTTATTTCTTAAAGATGAGAATATTGTAGGACATTCTTAGCATTAAAAGCAAGACGGACATCAAGTACAAATCCAACAGAATAAAAGGCAATCATCTTCTGAGCTTGTTCTTGGCACAGTTACTATATTATCATGCAAGCTTGTCTTGAGCCACTTGGGAATGAATTACTTCTATTGCTGCTTTAGATGGTGAAACAGTTTACTTGGTCTGAAAGGTGAACGGTTCAGTGTATTAACTGTGTCTTTTTCTTTCAGATTTCATGTTTCAAGCTCTTGCAAGGAACTGCAAACGTACATTCATGCTATATCTGATGCTCGGTGTGTGTTTGACATGGCTGTAAGTAGATGTATACACACATACAATTGCTACAGTAGAGGATCCATTCTATTCTAATCATACTAGCAAGCCAACTATGTTATTTCCAAAATATATCAATGTAGGAAATGGAACTTCTAGTAGGGGACTAAATACTCCGTTCTGAGATGTGTGGTAGAGGTAAAACAAACTTTATATCCTAACTGTGGACAAAGGTTAATGAATACTGTCGTGCTGACAGGCAGTAGCCTTGTATGCTATTTTCAAATGAAAAATTAGTTTCCTGCTTTTGGTAGAGGCTTTCTGAAATTCAGATCTCAGTCCTGCAAATACACAGTTGACAGTTTTAAGTTCTATTAAAATATTAAGCGTTTGTGTGCTGGCATTTATTGTGATCTAACCACTAACTTGGTGCATGTGATTTCTGAGATTAATAACTAAGCATCGTAAGAAATAAAGGTGTCATATTGGGAGGGGGGATATCCAAATTTGGATGAAGAAGAATAGATTTGTTGGACGCTTCAGATGACTTGAGTCTTACATGTTCTATGTGTGTTTCTCATACTGCAAAATTCAAAAATCCATTCTCTGAACATCTGTCTTCCTACAAATGAGAAGCTTGTAAACTAAATAGAGAAGACTGCAAATCTTTTTACTCTTATTACTGCAGTTAGTGCATTAGCTGTGACTGGGAACACACAGAGGGAAACAGGACTGAAGTTCTCACTGATCTTTGTGCAAATTGATTGTAGAAGTCTTGTCACATAAGCACTATCCAAAAGACTTGTGTTACACATATTTGTAAACTCCTAAAACTTCCTTTCACTGCCCTGTCCAGCAAATACTGTCTGGATATAACAAATGCCACAAGATGGGAGTTGACGTTGCTGTAGGACTTATACTTGAGAATTGCGTAACCAGCCTCTATTGACATCCCAATGCTATTACTACTAGGTTTAATGGAGTTATACTAATTTTTACCATACCATGACTCCCTCACTAGACGTACTTTGCTAAATATGCTCAAAAGTGTAAGTACATAGAAACCAACCACAGTAAGGAGCAACAAAAAAATATTTTGCAGTTACACCTGTCTGTGTACTTACATTCTGTCTATGTATTTTAGGAAGAATTTGGCTTTAAGATGAACATGTTGGATATTGGTGGGGGCTTCACAGGTTCAGAACTTCAGCTGGAAGAGGTATGCAATATATTGGAAGTTGAAACTCTAATTTTGACTTAGGAAGTTGAAGTGTTTAACCTTCAAACTGCAGCTAACATTGATAGCTGAAACCTAGTCTAAATTCCATGTTAGACTGTAATTTATAAGATCTGAATAATTGGGTGTATATTCTTTATCGTGGGTAGTGTAATCAGTCCTTGGAGGTGATCATTATTTCTTTTTAATCCTGTTCGTATTGGGTGAATGCTGATTTAAGCATAAGCATGTCACAGATTAAATTATTATCGTAAGCCATTTTAACAGCAGTAATTCCATTTTTTTGGCAGTTGACTGTTGTTGTCCAACTGGTTACTTTATTGCATGGTTTGGGCCAGGACTGCATAACATGCTTTGGGTCATAAACCATGTTGCTACTGTATGAAAGTTTCTGGTACTTTGCTCTAGAACTGAAGACTAAAGGTCTTGCTTTTATCTTTGCTTTGGCTAGCCTTAAATAAAACTCTTAATACTGATTTGGCCTAAATGGGATCTTTAGTATGCAGTAGCACATAAAACAGAATAACCTGTTTACACCGTTATGTTGTCTTAAAGACAAACTCCTTGAATGTAGGACAGTGAAAGCGATTCAATAAAAAGTTAAAACAATTGGGCTTTTCTTTCTTAGTTCTAACTGTTCTGTTAGCTGTCCAAAATACTTGTTTATCTTCTAATATCTCGCTTAAGATTTGAGCATCAGTATTAAACAATTCAGTCTGTTTCTAATATGACAATACTCAGAACTGATCACAAAAAGGCCATGTCCTTGTTCTTCTGGATTCATACATAATTTTACGTTATCTGTTGTGCTGCATAAACTTTGAAATTACTTGTGCAGTCTTGAGTGTACCACAACTTGAACTTTGGTTGGGAGGAGGGACTATACTACTTGGACTCATGGTACTTGATCTTCAGTGTTTAGCAGAATGACCTATTTTCTTAAACACTTCTGTAAATTTTGGACCCCTGGTAAGGGCACTTGTCAGAGAATAGAGGAAGAGAGTAAGCTTTTGGTGTGCTTGTTAGAACTGTTGCTGACTGAAAGTGTGTGTGTGGATATCCGATATATACATAAGCTGAGTTCATTGGTCTTACCTCTGACTTCGATTTCCTAGGTTAATCATGTCATCAGGCCATTGCTGGATGTCTACTTTCCTAAGGAATCTGGTGTTACTGTGATTGCAGAGCCTGGGTTTTACTATGTTTCATCTGCATTTACGCTAGCAGTTAACATCATTGCAAAGAAGACTGTTGAGTATGATAAACTTCTTCCTTCTGGAGGTAAGGGCTGTATTTATCTTTTACATGTTATGAATCAGTACAGATAACTGTACACTTCTTGTAGTCAGGATGGACTAGTTTGTCTCAGCATATATTTAATACATTCCCTCATGCTTGCATTGTAATCCACCTTTTGGGTTCTGACCATATGTTATCTGTGTACCTCACATTGTTGCATTTATGTGGCACTTCTTGTTTCCTTACCAGGTTTGACTTCTCAATGGTTAAACCGATCTTGGGTGCTTTACAGAAGGTGTATTAGAAGGTTCTGTATTAAAGAACATAGAAAAACATATCATAGAGCTAGTTGCTTCTCTGCTAAAGCAGAATTTGATTTATATTCTTAACAGTGATTATTACTGAAAGTGTTGATTTTATTAAGCCTCACACTTAATGTTACAACTGAATGTATAATCTGGTCTCATACAGATTGCTCGTAACTCTCCCATTCCAGTATATATGGAACCCCCCTTGTCAGGAGAAAGCAGTTGACTTAAGTTAGATTGCAAAAGGACTACTTATGACACAAAATCCATGCAAGACAACTTCTTTTTTACTTCCAGTGGAGCAAACCAGGAATGATGATGAACCAATATTTACATATTACATAAATGATGGTGTTTATGGTTCTTTTGCAAGTAAATTGTCTGAGAAACTGAATACTATCCCAGAGGTTCACAAGGTGAGTCCTTCTACATTCCTCAGAGATAGTCTTTATTATCCTTATGTTTTTAATATACATTTAACACCTCATATTTCCAGAATTATACATTATTTATAAAGTCATCCTTACGTATATTTGAAAATGTTCTTATTTAATAAACTAAAGCCTGAATTACCTGGATCATTTCCATATAGAAATACAAGGAAGATGAGCCTCTGTTCGCAAGCAGCCTTTGGGGTCCATCCTGTGATGAGCTTGATCAAGTTGTGGAAAACTGTCTTCTTCCTGAGTTGAGCGTTGGAGATTGGCTGATCTTTGATAATATGGGTTCTGGTACCTTAGGTGAACAGTCTACCTTTAACAACTATCAGAGGCCACTGATTTACTACATGATGTCTTTCAGTGACTGGTAAGAAAATTCTCTTGATAGTGTCAAGAGTGTACACTTAAAGCCAAATATGAATTATATTTGATGGCAAATACAGGAAGATGCAACTGAGCACAAAGAGTGTGCCTTTTTAGGTTTTTTGTTTGTTGTTTTACTCTTCTGTCTGACTTTAAGACTAAACTGAGAGCTGTGATGAAATGTCTACTTTGCTTTAGGGTTGCCAAAGGAGAGCATTATACCCAATGCGGACTGAGTGTAGTGGTAGTTGTTGCTGAGTAATAGCTTTTTACTGCTTAGCATCAGCTGTTGAGGTTTCCTAATACTGGTAACTGCAACTTGCGAACAATGTTAGCACCGTCCTTGTAGGCAGGAAGGGGGCAGCAAGGCTGTTGTGGTGATGGTGAGAGTTGGGTAACCTGTCCCAGTACCAAGGTAGCAGGGCCCTGCACTTCTGCCAGTGGAGAGTCACAGCCTCTCTGTGCCTGCCTGAACAAGCACTTGCATAGCTCATTCTCCCTTCTGCTGAGATGGGCCAGCCTATCCAGGGGCAGCAGACCTCAATTGCTATATTCAGGGCTGGTTTCTGATGTGAAATTGTATGTGAAATCACTTTATTACAACTCTCATCCTTTTCTGCTGCAGGGATGAGATGCAAGACGCTGGAATTGCTTCGGACACATTGATGAAGAACTTCTTCTTTGTGCCTTCTTGCATTCAGCTGAGCCCAGAAGACCGCTTTTCCACTGCAGCTTAAACAGGCATTAACGCTTCATTTAGACCTGCAGTTGCAAGTCTGTAGTTTGTCTGGTCAACATTCCAGTGTGGAAGAAATGGAACAATCTTGAATTCAATTCATTCTCTTCAAAACTTGAAAAAATAGTAATAGCTAATGGGGACCAGGCAAAACAAGCTACAGCTACAATTCACTGGGGGGTGGGAGGGTTAGATAATGGTGTCCAAATTTAAAATCAAGTTCATTCAACCCCTGAGCGTTTAAATATGCAACAAAATGGATGACTTAGTGGAGATGGAAACCCATCACTTGGGTTCTTCAACAGTTTACATACAAGTACACAGTTTTTATACTAAGGATTCCTGTTAGAACAGTCTTGTAAAGTTATTGTCTTTTGCCCAGATACATCAAATGTCAGTGGGAGACCAGTGTGACTTCATTAGATGTTTAGTGTATTTAGAATGTGTAAATTTGTGCTTTGAATTGTAGTTTAATAAATGTAAAATTGCATCATAGTACTTGTTGTATTTGACCCTTGATGTATCCCTTGTATGATTGCAATAAAACTTTGTGTAGATTTTACTGTTTTTCAGGCTAACTTTGGGAGGAGCTAGGCAGAAGAGGTAGCTATAAAATAGATGTATACAGGATTGTTTTGAGAAGCCACCTTTTCTCTAGCCCATTATTTCAGCTTTGTATTAAACCATAAATGATTTAAGCTTGATAAACTTGTATGAAGTGAAAGTCATAAGTTTCTGGAAGGCCAAAAGGCAATTTGTGGTGTGTTTTCTTTTTTTTTTTTTGAATATGACCTTAGATTCAGTTCTTGACACCAAACAGCAAATGTGCAATAGAGAGAGATGTACACAGAGGTAGTCTTTCAGCTAGTGTGCATGTAGTGCCCCTGGGGCAGCATGGCTTGGTCCAGCTCTGCAAGTTGTCACAGAACTTTTAGCTTTTTTTTAATGGCATTTATCAAAGAGTCTAACTTTTGACTTCAGCTAGTTCTGTGTAGTGCTGGCTCCTAAGAGAAGGGCTACACAAGTCTTCAGAAACCTCAGTGCTCTCTTGCGCTGGACTTCATTGAATTATACCCACAAAGTAAAGGTAAAGCACACTACTAGAAGTACATACACCAATTGCATCAAGTAACTGGAACTGCTGAACCTGTTCAGAGGATTACTTTGTTAAGTTACTGGAGCCTCTTGATTTCTTCAAGGTCCTTTTCTTACTTTCTCACTTTAACTTCCCCTACTTGAAAACGGGGAGGAGGAGAAGGGGTGTCAGGGCTTTCAAATGGTGCATTAAGTTCTAGATCCTGCAGTCAAAGGGGATGCTTTTAACCCTCTAGTTGGAGGTAAAATTTCTACCTTTTGGTTGCAAGTGTATTTTTACATGAGTGCCAGATGGTAGGAAATCTTAACTTCTGGCTCTGTAAAGCAAAGATTTCATAAAACTTGATGAACTTGAAAGTGAGTCCAAATTGAGAATTTTCTTCAACTTGTCAGAACAGTTTTACAGGCCAGCTAAAAGAGGTACAAAATGTTTTGAGGATAAATCTAAGAAATATTTATTACTAGAATTAAATATGGAAGTAGGAAAGGGAGTAAATAGTGGGAAAGCTGTTTTGTGTTTTTATCCCTAAAGTTACTAGCCATCCCCACGTTTCAAGAAGTGATATGCACTTCAGTCTACCAGTTGAGGTCTTGCCCTAGACAAAACACAAGACTGCTACATAGGGGTTTTTTGACTAAATACAATTGCTAAAGGTAATTTGACAGGATTCTGTTTTGCAGTCTTAAGGAGAGTTGGTTTATGTTAACTTGGAGATCAGTTTAAAAAAATTCCTCTATAAATGATACAGTGGTAAGAGCAGAAATATTCATTGTACTTGAAGGCAATTTGACATTAAAAACAACCTGGAGTTCAAACACAGCATGTATCTTGATTTGCTAAGTGTTGCTATTTATAGTGTAATCACAATTCAGAATTTTACTCAAAACATAAAAGCTGAATGGTTTCTATGTAGTACTTGGAACGAATGTAGCTCTGTCATGCTTGATGCACGTCTGCAACTCCTCTTGTTGACTGAGGCCGCTGCTCTTGTAGCCCTGCTGGTATGGCTCACTGCAGTAGCTGGAATTTCTTTGATACTGATAGATGCAGTGTTTTGGTGTATAGCATAATTACTCATGGTGCATGCCAAACAGATCCCACCTGCTTTGGCCTGAAGTACTTCCCCGATACAGCCCATCACCCTGCATACCGTTTCCCAGGGAAGATCCAGGGCCGCAACCCCAGACAGTGCTGTGTTACTGGTGGTGCCAATTGCTCCTCAGGAACGGGAGAAAACAATTCTACCTTTTCCTTGTGTGTCTAAGCAGCTGCGCAACTGGCTTACATCGGCTCAAAATAAAAGTTGGTGCCCTGGATCCACCGTTGGATGTGTTGCCGTTTCATGTATGCTCTTCATTTTGTGGGGGTGGTGGAGTAGTCTGTTAATGTGTTTCATAGTAAGCAGGTTTGAACCCTGCTTTTTTTAAAAAAAAAAAAAATCCCAAACTAAACAGAAGCAGATGCTTTAAAAGGTAGAGCGTGCAGTGAAAAATCAGGTTTATAGCTCTACTTACCTCTTGGGAAAAAAGCCTGCTTTTAGTCCCTGATAGCTGGGTAGCTGCCATGCTCAGGCCTAGCTTGATCTTGCTGATCGGCTTGGCTTTGCTCTCCGACCCCTGCAAAGGCCCTGGGGGACTGCACCTTCGGTCTCCTGGTGTGGGGAGCAGGGTGGTGGTGCCCTCGGGTTTTGTCCAGGCCTTGGCAGCAGCTGAAAAGCAAACGCAACCCTGAAGGTAGGCCTCAGCTGCAGCAAGGCCCCAGTGCTGCCGCTCAAAGGAGGGTCTGGGGGTGCTCTGCCCACTGCGAGGGGCAGCCCTGGCTGCTGGCCGTGCCAGCTGCGCGCCCGGCACTGCAAGGAGCTGGGAGAAGCAGCAGGGTACGTACCAAAGGTGGTTTGTCTGAACTGGTCTGACTGTAACTGAAGGAGAAAGTAATTTCTGTGACTCCCGCTGTTTTCCAGTTCACGCACTGTGGGTAGGTGTTAGACGATGCATGTTTAATTTTTCCTTATGGTGGAAGCACTATGCTGACTGCGGGCTTCTTGTTCATTCTCTTATTTCCTCCCTTTAGTAAAATTCAAAATTTCAAGTTAGTAGTGGCATGTAATTCACTACAACAATGTACTGTTATTTATTGCTTTAATATGTGACGAGAGCTGCGCGCTTCAAGTACGTGCCCTGAGGGTTGGGGAAAAACCTGGTCTGTTACCGCCTGCAGCCGGTGCCCGGCAGGCGCCGCTCCCCAGCGCTGAGGGGGAGCGGGTTGGCTTGCAGTGCCCGTACCGAAGCTGTCGAGGGAAGGCAGGTGCAGATCTTCGCAATCCAGGCCTGCAGGGCTGTTCCCCAAGAGCCTGGCAGACACAGGAGCGGAGCCTGGCTGCTCTGCAGGCCCGGGGCGGGGTGGGAGTGGTGTGGACCCCCCCTTATTACAGTCCCTCCTGGGAATAACAAGCTTTCTCTCACTTTACATTTTAATCTCTTTGCAACTGCATAGTCTTTAATCTGAATTAGGGGCATTAATGGGATTACCCTGTCAGCTACATAGGACAAAGCTAATTGTGCTTGTCAGCCCAAGTCAGAAAAGAGCAGCTTTTTGGGAGGAGGCAGCAGGAGCCTTCAGTCTGACTGGCTGCTTCTCATCACTCTGCACTGAGAGCCAGCAGCCTCCAGTTACAGGTAGGGCCTTCTCCAAAGGCTGTATGTTGCCATTCCCATAAGTTCTGTTGAATGTAATACTGTATTTTAATGTTCTCTGAAATGCTGCAGTAGGCAGTAGCGTGGACCACAACCTCTGTCAAATGTGCATCATGTAACGACATGTCCTACTATACTACTTCAAAAATGAGAGGGAAAACTATTTCAGGCCCAAGAATTCATAGTGTGATTTAGTGAGTACCTGCGCAATTTTAGATCCTGATTGTATATTTTGCTCAACTGCACAGTCTCCGGACATGACCCTTCTTCATACCATTAAGAAAAACACTCAGATATTTGTGTCACCAGTTTATTACACCTCTCAAATGCAAATACCTGCTGTTGAGGCGGTGAAGCCGAGGGGAGCTCACACTTCAGGTCTCAGCAGCAGTGATACAACCTGAGGTCCCTCCTGCACCCGTGGCTGTGGCCGGTGAGGTGAATGCAGAGATGGTGAATGGATGTCCTGGGCAGCAGCGGCTTGCGTTCAGCAGAAGTGCTGTGGTCTGACACACTCCTCCTGTGTCATGGTTTAACCCCAGTCGGCAACCAAGCACCACACAGCCACTCGCTCACCTCCCCCACACACTGTGGGATGGGGGAGAGAATTGGGGAAAAAAAAAAAAAGTAAAACCCATAGGTTGAGATAAAGACAGTTTAATAGGACAGCAGAGGAAGAGAAAATAATAATGATTAAACAATATACAAAACAAGTGCTGCACAATGCAATTGCTCACCACCCGCTGACTGATGCCCAGCCAGTCCCTGAGCAGTGATCGCTGCCCCCTGGCTAACTCCCCCCACTTTATATACTGAGCATGACGTCATATGGTATGGAATAGCCCTTTGGTCAGTTTGGGTCAGCTGTCTTGGCTGTGCCCCTTCCCAGCTTCTTGTGCACCTGGCAGAGCATGGGAAGCTGAAAAAGTCCTTGACTAGTGTAAGCACTACTTAGCAACAACTAAAACATCAGCGTGTTATCATCAGCATTATTCTCATACTAAATCCAACACACAGCACTATGCCAGCTACTAGGAAGAAAATTAACTCTATCCCAGCTGAAACCAGGACATCCCACTAAATCCCCTTTAAAAAAAACCAAATATGCCTAGCGAGCCCTACGGTAGGTATTGCTGCATGGAAGCAGCATCCGAAACAGCCGCATTGGGGCGTCAGGGCCAAGCTGCCTCAGCCTGCACCCGAGTCTTCAGCCCGATGATGGCTCCGCCCTGCGCCGCCCGCCTTCCCGGGGAGCCGCCCGCGCCGGCCGCGGCGGCTGTGGCGGGGGCCGAGGGGGAGCTTGCCCCGCTCTCAGCTCCTCCCCGGGCGGCCCTGCCCGCCCGCTCTCCGCGCCTCCTCCGCACCCCCCCTGCGCCCAGCCCGGCGCCTGGCCCCGGTACTCGGCACCCATCGTTGTGTGTCCTGGCACCCGGCAGCGGCCCTGCAGCAGGGCACGGTGCCAGGCAGGGCGGCCGCCGGCTCGGCCCGGGAAGCCATGGAGGCGGGCTGTGCGCCTCCAGAGCCACGCTGGAGAGAGCCACACCCTCCGGGTTACACAGACTGCAACCTCCACCTAACGTTTTAACCCGCTCCTTAAATGCCCCTGGAAATTCAGACGGGGAAGCAGTCTGGAGGCGTTAGGTATTGCGACGGGGTGCCCAGTGAGGCTGCCAGTCTCCATCCTGGAGGCTTTTCCAGCTCTGACGGGATGAAGCCCTGGGCAGCCTGGTCTGACCTGATGGCTGACCCTGCCCAGAGCCGGCAGCTGGACCGGAGACCTCTTGGGGCCTCTTCCCCACAGAATTACCCCGTGATCCTGCGATACCAGATCACGAACGCTCCTCTCAGCTTGAGCTGTGCCACCGCCCTGCCTGAGCAGTGCCGGCTCACCCAGCTGCAGCCACACCAGCAGGTGGTGTGGACAGGACTGGCTGGAAAAGCCGTTTCTCTTCCGAGGTGTCTGAGGGTCCAAAACCTTCCTGTTCCGTGTAGGGATGGGACTGACGTACCCATGCTGGTACCAGCTGGAGGGCAGAGGGGGGAGACAGACTTCAGGACACAGGACCGGGGAGGCTTGGTCTCCCACACGCACATGGCCGTTCCCATTAAAAGTTTCAATTTCAACAAATTACTACTATTTCCCAACAACGAATGCCTCAATGGCTAAGTCACGAAGCGAGTGGCCCTGGGACACCAGCATTGAGGGGAAGGCCGAGGAGCAAAGACGCCTCCTTCCCCAGCTGTCCTTGACCCCGAGGCGCCTGCAGCCACCCACTCCTCCGCGGCAGCCACCATCTCGCAGGCTGCCCGGCCCGAGGCAAGCTGCTCTGGCACAGTTTCAAGGCCGGTGCTCAAGGCTGGTGCTCAAGGCCTGTGCTGTCAGCAGGGCTGGGCTGGCAGCATCCGCAGTGTTGGCGCAGCACTGCCGGCGACACGCTTCATGTCGTTCCTGCGGGACGGGGACTGGGACCAGCCAGCCACCGCACCCGATGTCCCTGCCGCTACACCCCTCCACCAGCTGCATCCAGATGCGTGATCGCAGCAGGGGCGTGGTGGGGACAAGAAGGAAAGACATCCTTCAGCACATGGATAGTCTGGGACGGTTTTTTTCCAGGCTGGGAGGTATAATGGAGGCAGTGGCTGCCATGCTGTTTGAAGGCTGCACCGTCCCCCGCGCTCGCCCTGGGCTCAGGTTCCCTTTCTCTCCCCTCCGGAGCGCTGGCTGGCGTTACAGGCAGCCGCTGCCAGACCCGGCCCTGCCCGCGTGGCAGGCACGGGCGCCCGCGTGGAGCCATCCCTCCCTGCCGTGCGGAGCCAGTGGCAGCCGGGCCTCACCTCCCTTAACCCCGCCAACCTAAATCAGTTCAGCTGAAATTTTCCACTTGAGGCGCATACAAGACCAAAATAGATTTCCAGGGTGGTTTTTTTTTTTTTCCCCCGCTAGCTAGAGGAAGGCCAGACAATGCTTTGCAATGTTTGCTTTTAAAACATCCTCCCGATGGCTTTAGGGAGTCCCCACTGCACAGGCAGCCCTACAGGGGAGAGCCCTTCGGGCTCGAGCGTGCCAAGCTCGGGGCACTGGCTCGGCCGCTGCTCCCCCGGCAGTCCCAGCCCTTTGTCCCTCGGGGCTG
>VYZW01034793.1:0-16138 GCA_013401315.1 Balaeniceps rex | reverse complement strand
GGGCCCGGGGGGCGGGGGAGCCGAGTCCTGCAGAGCCACAGCAGTTTTTCCATGGTGCTGCGGCAGCGGCTGCCGGGGCTGGGTGGGATCCTGCAAGGGCGTGGGCAGGCGGGGGAGGGCTGGGCTGCCACGGGCAGGGAGAAAGGCAGGAACAGAAGAGGGATTCCCAACTTCAGCTCAGCTCCCAAAGCAGCGTTTTATTTGGTGGCTTGTGAAAAAAAAATCCGCAGAGCAAAGCTGGTTTAGCTTAGCACATTTTGGCATGCTGTTCCTCTGCTCCTGCCAAATCCATTTTGCAATCTCCCTGGAGTGAGGGCTCTCCCATCGCCTGTGCTGTCGAAGGGCTGGACACTCGCTCCGGCGGCGGCAGGCGGCAGGCAGCCCGCAGCCCGCAGCCCTGGCCCTGGCCCCACTGCGCCCCAGCCCCACTGCACCCCAGCCCTGCTGCACCCACGGCACACACCCAGCCGCACCCGCCTCCACAAGCTGCTGGCGCTCCAGTTGCACGGCTGGGGTGTAGCTGCTCTCCCCCAAGCCCAAGGATGCCACCTGCTTGGACATTTCTGTGGGGTTCAACCACCTCAAACCTCAAACAAGGCTGTTAGCAAGCTAAGAGGAGTCACCCACATCCCGGCTATTAAAGGGCAGGCACGTAAAGCCCAACGGTGCCCTTGCTGCCCACTGCCCATGCGCAGGCCTGGCTACGGACCTTGGTGCTCAGGACTCGATCTGCTGGTGCCGCTCACCTGTCTGCAAGCACGCGGGGCTGCAGCTCTGGCTACCAGCCCTGCACAGCCATACAAAGCCGATCCTGGCCCAAGCAGTCACTGGCAACCCTGAGGCAACCCCCGTTGCTCAGAGCAGGGGGTTTCTTTGACATCAAACCTCTATTAAACCTGTGGACCAGTTATGTTGGATGCAGCTCGAGCAGGAACAAACTCCTGCCCTGGTGCAAAACCCCGGAGTACGCCAGAGTTAGGGAAGTTTCAGAGGAGGGAACTCTGTCTCACCTGCCAAGTGTCCTAACGTGCACTCATGCAAGACTAAAGCACCCACGATGAGATGGTGTCCACAAGCTCCCACGTGCAGGAATGCAGACGGTCTGCACACCGAAGCCCTGCACTGAAGCCACGGCCAAGCAGCGGGACCAGCTGCTGAGGCATGGGCGTCCTCCACACCTGCCAGCCACAGCCGTGCGCTCGCCAGCATAGGCTCAGCACTACAGGATGTGCCGCAGGCAGCGGGGCAGAGGAGAGAGGGGACGTGGTGCCACCAGTGCTCCCTGCCACGCCGGAGCCTCCCGCAGTCCGTGATGGCACTTTTTTCCCTGAAGCACCAGGTTTTTCTGGGAGCTGGTGCAGGCTCCCCGTGCCGCAGGCTGAGCCCTTCTGCCCTGTGTGCTGCCCTTGGCACTGGCAGGGCATGCAGAGAGGGCAGCTGGGCTTGCTCCATGTTCCCGTATGATCACATTTTCTTTCTATGTGTGAACTTTTTTTGCCTTTCCAGGGACTACTTAAGATCCTCCAAACTCAGATTGACATCGTCCCTTTGAGCTTCTGGGGTTTGTCTCATGCTGTAGCAACTTCACCTTAAAACATGTTGTCTTGCAAGCTCTCTATTTATACCTACGTTTTACACACACACACAATGCTGGGCTTTGGGACACTTCTGTGGCACGTCCCGGTGACAGACATTCGATAAACCAGTCACTTCTTTACCCAGCTTCTCACTGATTATGCACTCAAATGAGATCTAAGGTTATTTGTCTCATTTTTAATTTTGAACGAACAACTGCAAATCCCAGGAGCAGGGTTTCAGATAAGGCGTACAATGGAAGGGTGAAGTTGAGGACGTGCGCCATGACATATAAAGCAGCCTGGTCTGGAATAAGCTGAGCTCAAACTAGCTGAAGGCCCCCACAGCAAGTCAGAAGGCATTGTTTCAGCATTAAGTAGATGATTGTTAATTTTTTCAAAGAAATTCAGCTTCTGCACTAGGCTCTCTTGCCCAGTTGAGCAAACTGATAAAAGCAAACAGCAGAAGTGTAATGCTCCAGATGAAAGCCTAGTGTTTGGCTTGGTACCTAGTTCATAATTCATGCGAAGTTTCTACGCTGTCTACAAATTGCGGGACAGGATGAGCAGAGACAGGCCTATTAAATGATTCTAGCTTTTGTGATTTTTTTTAAATCCGTGATCATGGGGTTTCGCAAGATTTCCAAAAGGCCCTTTTGCCATGGTTCACAGGCTGTCCTCTGCCTGCGGAGAAACAGCAAAGGAGGAGGGTGACGTGGTGGTTTGCCTGTCTCCCTCAGGGCTCTCTGGAGCTGGCACGAGTTGTGGATGAGTAACCGTGTCTGCAGGCGCTCCTGAAGGACGATGGATGCAGCCACTGAGCTGTCACTCCCTGCGTCTGCTGTCGGTGCTTTCAGCCCACAGCAGAGGTTTCTCCCACCCGGAGCGGAGAGGAGCTGCCAGGCGCTCCCCATCGCCCCAGCAGAACGTGGGGCTGCTCTTGTGGCGGGCACCGAGGGAGCGGGGCCAGCCCTGGGGAAGGGGCTGACGCCTCCAGCCTGCTCTGTGGCCTCTCCTGTTCAACCAGAGTCGAACCAGACCGTGCTTGGGAGCGTGCAAAGGGAGCATGTCCTCAGCCTGGCGGAGCAAGTCCTGCAGAGGGGCTTACACCCACAGCAGGTACCACAGACATTTGGGACTGCCACAGGCTCCTCTCTTGAGCGTGATCGCAGCCACATCCTAGGTCACAATTTAAAAAACAAAAAAAAGGCTATAGGATACAAACGTAGGAGAAGGTGCTGGTGCTCCAGGAAGGTGGCTGGCACTCCATGGGAGTACTCAGCTCTTCCCGTCGCAGGGGCAGTTGTGGAGCATGCGGTCCTTCCAGGGCTTGGAGTCTGGCTTGTCGGCTCTCATTCTTGAAGCTGGAGAAGAAACGAGGAAAAAAAAAAGCCTTTGATAAACTGCTGGGGACAATGGTCTGTGAGCATTTTCTTCAACAAAACACCTGCACCATTTCCAGCATTGGCAAGCAAAACAAAATCTAAGGTCCATGGCATTTCAATACTTGCAGGGAAGGCAACGTAATGTTTAAAAACCTGCCTAAACCCTGTCATTTGCATCTTCCTTCATGTGTGCCTAAAGCATGGCCGGTCCCCTGCTCACTCTGAGTGAAAGCAAATTCCAGAGAGTTCTGTTTATTTTGGTATGTTACTCCCAAGGAAACCCCCTCCTTGGTGGGCGTAAAACAGGAAAATGTCACCCTAAACCAGAAGTCAAACCCAATATTAAAGGAGTGGCAAGGAGATCCAAGTCAGGCCTGAGGGTGGGTTTGTTTCCCCCACACTTGGGCTTGCTCCAGCATACCGTAGTCTGTTAGCTCACCTCCTCCATCCCCCAGGCAGCTCAGAAAGGCAACACTGACCCTGTGCAGCCCGAGACCGTGCTGCATAGCCTGGCTAACAGGGCAAGGAGGCTGGCGTCCACCTGACCACAGCCGCTTCCACATGGGAGAACATCGGGGAGAAGACGTGAAGAGAAGCCCCTTGCTTGCACTGGCCTCCCCCAAGGTGGGGGCTGATGATTTACTTGCAACAGAGCAGCTGGGAGGGCACCGGGATGGTACGCCCTGCGGCTGCAGCTGCTCCAAGCTTCAAGCAGCACCTCACCAGACACGGGGATAAGCGTAACAAGCCACCTTGGGAAGCAACACCGAGACAGGTTGTGCTTTCCTCTTCCTGCCTGAACGAAACTGCCTGTGCAACATGAGCACTTCCCGCTTGGGACCCACATAAACAGAGCACACGTGGCCCCTACAGCCTTTCACCTACTAAACTCTGTTCACATATTTCACTCCTCGCTTTTTCCCCCGCTGCAAACCAATACCTTTGTGTGCGTGTGTGTGTGTGTGCACACGCACGCGCAGGTATTACATTTAGCAGGGCCATATGGTGTTTTCCTGACATATATTTGAGGCCAGATACATAATTGTACTGCTGAGAGATTTAAGATGAGAAAACCTTTCCAGGACATTTAAGCTGTATAAATAACATAATAAAAGGCCTTTATAAATCTGTATGCTTAGTTCTTACAAGCAACTTGCTACTCTACTCAGTACAAAACAGACTGTGACTTAAGAACTTCCTCAGTAAACAAAAGCAAATGAGTAAAATAAATGGGTATGTCTAGAGAAACAAATGCTTCTTAGAATTCCACTTAAACACATTTTTATTTTATGGCAGCAAGAGAGGAGTACTTAGAAATGATTTTAACAGGTCTTGCCCCAATGCACTAAAATAAGCAAAGAATTATGGCTGAGATTTTCAAATCTGCCTAAGGGATTCAAGTCTCCAACTAAACCAAACAAAGTGAGCATCCAAATCCTATAAGCAGCCTCGAAAATCCTCCTATCCGTGTGCACAGGGCCATGCATATAAAAGTATATAGAGTTGCATGAGTAAAAGACTTAATATTTCTTTCACCAAAGCAATTATTTCAAGGGATTCTGAGTCTATAAATACATAAAAAAGAACTCCAATGAGTTGCGGTATTTGAAAGAGTGCTCAGTTGGTCTGTCATATGATCTAATCAATACTCATTGCTTATTTAACAAGAGTAAATTTGACCCAAAAGTTTCTAAAGCCTCGAGCTCTCCAACACCCAGTGCCAGCAGGATTATTTAAGGGCATTCACCCAGAGTTGCCAAATAGCCCTGCAGTAACCAAACAGACCCACACACCATTCGAGTTTGGGCTCACCAGACCCCATGCTATTAATAGTCATGCCAAAGAGGGGAGAGGGGTCTGTGCATGTAGGTCTGCTCTTAAAAAACATGGCTTTTCTGTATCATCTGTGTCATCCTAATTTGGATCCATAAAGCTTCCTTCAGCATGGGTTGCTATGCTGTGTTTCTTTAACAGATGCTTTCCAGACATGGTCTTATTTTACATATACATACGTTAGTGTCTCAGCTTTGCCTTCCATAGATATGCTGACCAGGACGGTTTATCACTGATTTCACTACGACTGCAAGCATTCACAACACCTCTAGTTGCTCTTACATGAAATCCGAGCCTTTATTCACTGCACATAAGGAAACAAATCCAAACTGTGACAGACTAACGATATGTGACAACTCACATAGCACAGAAAATACTGGGGAGGAGAAGGGGGTGTCACACCAGCTTTAGGAGTTCCCAGGATTTCTCCAGAAGTGCGAAGTCCTTTGCCTGTGGAAACCTGAAGTCCTTTGCCTGACCGAGAAGCAGGCAAAGCTTTCTGGAAAACTGTTACAGATGTCACCTGCTCCAGAGAACTATACATTACAGCTTATAACATACATGGGTCTCATGAGGTTGACTTGGATTTGAGGTTAACATCAAAGCTTCCCAAGCACGAAAGAAGCCAAAGGCCTTCCACCTTCCTCCTTTTGTCTGTAACTCATGTTCGAGCACTGGTGCCAGCCAGCGCTCACCGATTGTGAACAGGACCCATGAGGATGGCATCCACCACCTGTGCATCGAGGTTCGTGCAGCGGAAGGCTGAATACACAAGCAGAATAAAAGTGTGGAAAATGTGACCCACCTTATCTGACAAAACCTTTTGTGGGCACAAGAACCCCCTGACCCTCACTCACTGCTTTCTCTTCCACCCACACTCACATCGATGCTGGAAATGTCCTTTTTTGGAAGGGCTCTGAAGACAGTTCCTGGTAAGCGCATGATCCTGACCGCACAGAGCGGGATGTAGCTGTTTTCTGATAGTTAAAACTGTTCCAGCTGCAAAACAAACACATGTACACACACAGACATTACAACATCAATGTTTCTCTTACAACTGGTAATAAATGAAGATGATCTTCAGGAGTGCTTCTCAAAACCAACAACTGGATGCAAGCTTTCTTGTGGTAGAGATCTCTCTCTTACATTCCACCTTTCTGTCCTTGCTCAAAACAGTTCACTGCACTGGGATCAACAACTGCAGAATCACACCCTCTTTTTTTCTGCCCAATATCTGCATTTTCAGTCCCTAAACAAAGGGAGATGAAATAGTATTTTGCAAGAATCATTTTGTCCTGCCACTACTGCAAACCAGACAGTTACTTTTCACCAGGAACCATGAAAAGGCTTCATGGAAGTTCATGCTGAAAATGAATGTGTCAGTCAAGCTTCAGCCATTCCTCTTAGTGTAGAAATAAAGCTTACCTGCAAAACCCACCTCAAGCTAACCCAGCAACAGGAAAATACTAGAAAAACGTTGAAAGTGAAAGAAAAAAAAATTTCACAAACCCAAACCCCAAACATTTCTGGAAGTAGTGAGAAATGAAAGTCAATTCTCTCCTGGGAGAACGGAACTCGTTATATGCAAGCCTTCTCCTGACTTTTTTTTTGTTATTTTTAAATACAAGCTACGCTTCTGAATCAGCTCTGAAAACCACAGGGATCACAAAGCCTTTGACCCCAGTCTTACAGCTACACCCAAAGAGACAGACCCAGGGGCCTAAGAAGAGGTTCATGGTGGACAAGCACATTTCTAAAACCCCAGCAGAACAGAGCCACTGCCCCTCAGCAGAGCAAACCTCCGAGAGATGGTGACAGTCAGCTACCATGCTGCGTATCACATCGAGGGGGAGTGGCGGAAAATGGAAGCTTCTGACATAGGATAGAGGCAACCAAGCTGTTCCCTGGGGCAGGTGCTCTGGGAGAGCCTGGTTCCCTACAGGATCTGAAACTGTCCTCTACGTGCCCTGTCTCAATAGCTACAGTATCCCTTCTTCTCCACTTCCTTTGTGCCCTTGCAAGATCCTCAGGCTTCCTCAACTTCTCCTAAATTTGAGCCGCCATCACAGTATCTCCTCTCTCCCCACAGTTTTTACCCAAGCCTCTTGGCAGCAAAGGGCAGTCTGTGCTGTGGCCAAGTTGCAGCCATGCACGTGAACACCTGCATGCCAAGCAGCCAGCAAACAGGCAAGCCTGAGCTTGCTCGGTCCATCCCTCCACAAAACTCTCCTCTGCCCAGCTGATGGTTCTCATTGGCCTTGTAGGCACTCACAGTGGGATCCACCTCACCTCACTCCACCTGCTTTGTAGGTTCACCCACCTGTGGTAGCTGCCCAGCCTCCCATTATCGGCACAGGAGATGGAGTCAACAGAGCTCAGGGTGCAATTCATCCCACATCAGGAAAAAATGAAAGATGCCCGAACGCTGCGGTTTATATTTACTAGCACTCCACTGACTATAAAAAGAGCTATAAAAACAGACGCTTGTGTTATAAGCACCTAATCTTAGAGGAACTCCACCCATAGTGACTCTGGGTACATTTATATTCACTTTGCTGTTTGAACCCGAAACAACCTTGGGCCCAGGGTCAAACAGTGCAAACTGGCTCGCTTCCCAGCTGCTCACAAGGGTCCTCTGGAGCAGGTGATTTGCACCCACAGAAAAGATGAGCAGGAACATGCCAGCACACTTCCCACCTCCCCAGGCCTCCTCAGCCTCCTGTGCCAGCGCACTCATTAGCACAGGCCACACTCCACAGCTCTCCGTGGCTCTTTTGCAACAGACATGTGCCTACACATCTACACCCTTCCAGGCATTGACCTCATCCACCATCCCTTCTTCCCCCCCATGGAGAGGAGACTTTGGACCAGGGAGACAGCAGTCACAGGCAGGTTCAGATTGATGAGGTCTTTACAAGGCTGCCTGCCAACCCTTTAACTCTGGCACATCACTCAGTGGGTCCCCATCTCAACAGACCGGAGAATTGTCACCACCCTTTGGAGGCTGGCAATCACTGCAGAGTCGTGGGTACCATAACCAGCTACATGGGCTCAGTCTGCACCACCTGACCCTATCAGTAAAGCATGCCCTGTCTACTATGGACAAGCCAGTGCTCTCTTCTTCTAGAAGAGCTTCCATGAGGTCAGGGTGCCACTCTGCATGTCACTTCAAACAGGGCCCACACGGTCCCTCTCCTTGTTACTGTGGCTCCTGCAGAGTGAACGTGTGCAGGACCATGGTGCAGCATGTCTCTGAGGATGAGCTGCAGGACAGAGGTGACTCTCTCCAACAGTGAGCTGCAAGATCAAACTGCGTATCTCCCATGGGGAGCTGTGGGAATGAGCTGCATGTCCCCAAAATTGTGCTGCAAGAGCAAAGTGAGCCATACAGAGGAGAATTCAGGGAGCGGTGAGATGCCAGCACCCTGCTGCCACGCAAGTGGTTGGGAGGGGTGGCATGCTGCATAACCTGGACGATCTCCAGCTAAACCGCTCCACAGGGATCTGCAAAGTCCAGGGGTTTGGCACACCTGATGAAAATCTCTCGGCAAGTTTTTCTGGTCATGAGGAGACCAGAAAACTTTTGTCTCTGACAAAGCCAACACCATCTCTGCACATTGCGCATTTGGAGAGTAAACAGGGATCTCCTCTGCAGCCCCTCGCGTAGGCCTGAGATCACAGTGGAGATACTTGCACTGAGCAGCACCAAAGCTGGCTTTCACATATGCTCTTATTTTAAAAATTTAAAGTAGTATTGCTCAATCCTTATATTGCTGCCATCTGAGCAGCAAAGCTGTGACTCCTATGATGTCTCTTTAAATGAAACACAAGGCCTTGATCTCCACAGGTCCCTCAAGTGTGCTCTCTGCCCTCAGTTCCTGTGACATCTTAAGGAAAAAAAAAAGAAATCAATTACTAATACCAAGTAGATTGCTTAACAGCATGCCAGTGGTGTGTTTTGTACCATTACGCCAAGGGCGTGGTACGTGAGCCAGGCATTTGGCAAGAGACAGCAGCGGTTTATGGGAGAGCTCAAGGCCTGCTGACACGTATGGGAGGAGTGTATTGGGTGCAGGGAGCCAAACTGAATGCAGTTTAGACTGTATTGTATGTAGGACATGCTACCTGCATTTTTGCACCTGCATTTTCCTATCCGGAGACTATTTGCTTGCTTGAATATAAACTAGCAGGTATGGAGTGGGGATGGGATCAAGTATTAGCATCAACAAACTAACACTGCAGGAGCTATTAACATCTGTATCTCATCTGTCATATGGGGCTGAAACTAGTCAATAGTTCAAAAATTATTAAAGGTAGGTAAGTTTAAAGAAAACAAGGACCTTCGTTCACGTGACTTCTATCAAAAGACCTATAACGGGAGGTGTAGAAATGCTGTTACCTGTGTTAGGAGGAAAGGCAAAGCTGTCCCTGCTGACTTCTATACCGTATTGGTATGTCACATGAGATGCCCTGGCCACACCACTGTCTCATCTCCTTCATACCTCCAGGATTTAGCCCCTCAGAGGAACTCTTGAAATGCAACAGTAAATTCTGTTTTGGCATGAAAAAGCACACAAATGTGTTTCTAATGCTTCTGTGGGGAAAAACTTTTATCTGATCATAGCACCCACAGGTGGCTTTGTTAGCTACCAAGCTCATTCTACAATGCCTAGAGGCTGTCTCCTTCTCATCTTACTGGCTCAGCTTCTAAGTATCTGATTTTGTTAGCAGAAATTCAAATTGATCAGGTGGGTTTCATACTAAATAGTTAATAAATCATGACACCGGGAAAACTCTGAATATAATAAATACACCATTCAAAGTGGTGGAACGCACAGACCCATATGTCATCCTCGCAAGCAGAAAAGGTTCTGCGTTGTGTTTTCTGGTTATTTTCCAAGCTCTGCCTGCAAATAAACAATGCTACTTTGCTATACTCTTCCACAGCTCTCCAAAGGTACCCATGTTCTTGTGAAATGGCATTATCTCCACATCATGCATAGGACCCAACAATGTTGCCCTTTACTGGAGGTATCAACAAAACCATCAGCATTGCACAAGGGAAGAAAGACCACACAAGATACTAAACAAAAATAAACACATGGTCACACCAGGTGAAGTGAAATAGGAAGCATGAGATACATGGAAAGAATCAACAAATCATTCCAATATTAACTCCTGATTTCCACTATAGAGAATTCCCAGGTTTTCTTGGACCAAGACATGCAGCAAGTATGTGACTTGGCTGGTTTGAGCTGACTGGACACCCTTTCTGGCTGCCCTTCCAAAAAGATAGCTGGGAAGCAGGGCTGTAGCCAGTACCATCATCCTGTCCCGTGTCCTGAGAAGAAACACAGTTCTTGTGACAGCCACAGGACCCGAGGAAAGTTCTGGTTGGCGTACAACCTGATCCCACACTGAAGGAATTGAATATAAAACCTCTCACAATCTTTAGTGGATACTGAAGCAATCATTTACTCACCAAGGTTCTTTCTGCTCTGACTAAAATAACCACCTATCCCACAGTTTTCTGTGAAACAGGTATACGTCTAACATCAGAGGTTAAAAATACCGCTTGATGTCCCGTCACAAGACGTGGAAAATGGCTCTTGCTTATTAGTATGTAGAAGCCAAGAGTTTAGGATAAAGGAGCAACTTAAAACGCCTTCTTAATTCTGCATGCCAAATCCGAGATAAGCCACAGATAACAGAGATGTACTACTTAAGAGCAGGGTGAAATTCAGGAGACTGGAGTTTCGCCTGACTTAGCCTCAGTCCCTAGACTGCTGGACAGCACTGCAGTTACACAGCTGGCCAATGATTTACCAGCCGTGTTGCCAATTCTCTTCCCTAATTTATCTTCCCAATCCCATGACAATTTAGCTTTCCACATCAGAAGAATATGACCTGCAGGCTGGATAAGTTTAAATTTCCCAGAAAACCACTTAAGGTATAGTGTAATAGGCATACATAAATAACCCACAAGTGCTTAGAAGTCGAAATCCTAAACATCTTCCTAACGAAGAACCCAGACATGTCCGTTTTCTCCCGGGTGGCATAAAACCACATCCCCAGCTTCTCTGGGAAACTGAATGGAAAATACAAATACATGTGAACTGACAGCGATCCTTTAGCTGCTTCCAGAGATTGCCAGAGAAAATCAGTTTCACTGAAAACTGCTCACTTGCCAAAAAGAAGTTTCTCTTACCTGTCCTAGGCTTCATTAGGGGTGTTTGAGTTTTTTTTTCCCCCTCGCCAGGCTGTCTCCTATGGCAGCAGTGCAAACATCAGCGCTGCTAACAACTTCTGAAGCGTTCCATTGAACGGTGCTGAGCAGGCACGGCAGGACTGGAACTGTGGTGACTCAGGAACAGCCACAAATGCTCCAGAGAAAAGCGGCCATGAGCAATACTGTGTAAAATGCACGTACACAGAAACTAGGGTTAATATCATGAAGGGCTGGGGAGGAACATGGTGCTGCCAGCCAAACAGGACTTACTCCGTCTGCAATCAGACTGGTAAAGCAAACTAAAACCCATAAGCTGAAGTCTTAATGACAAGTAAGTTCTGGTTTTCACGTGGTATTCTAATAAGCAATTGCAGAACCAGGACAAAGCAGGGTTTTCCTAAAGTTGGGATGATTGAGGAAAATGAGGTATGAAGGAGGGAAAAGAACTTAGAGGAGACAAAAAAGGAGACAAACTGCCTCGTTGCTGATTATATTGTTGTGGTGTAACCCGGTAGGCAGCTAAACACCACACAGCTGTTTGCTCTCTCCTCCCCGCCACAGTGGGATGGGGGAGAGAATCGGAAAAAAAAAAAGTAAAATTTGTGGGTTGGGATAAGGACAGTTTAATAGGACAGAAAAGGAAGGAATAATAATAATAGTAGTAATAATAATATACAAAATAAGTGATGCACAATGCAATTGCTCACCACCCGCTGACCGATGCCCAGCCAGTTCCCGAGCAGCGATCACAGCGCCCCAGCCAACTCCCCCCAGTTTATATACTGAGCATGACACCATATGGTATGGAATAGCCCTTTGGTCAGTTTGGAGAACCTATCTTGGCTGTGCCCCCTCCCAGCTTCTTGTGCACCTGGCAGAGCATGGGAAGCTGAAAAAAGTCCTTGACTAGTGTAAGCACTACTTAGCAACAACTAAAACATGTGTGTTATCAGCATTATTCTCGAACTAAATCCAAAACACAGCACTATGCCAGCTACTAGGAAGAAAATTAACCCAGCCGAAACCAGGACAGTCTACAAAGCTCTGCAACTGCCATCTGTAGCAGCAGAGACACTTTTCCAATTATTAATAACTGAACGCGAGCAGTAATAGGCCTGCCAGGGAAAAGAGAACAGCCCCACACCGTACAACACTCTCGTGCCCTGAACTTGCCATCTGCTGCCTCCGGCCCTCCTTCCACCCCCTCCTCATTCTTGGTTTGCTCCCTTCCTTCTGTCCTTCCTCTCGTGTTCCCTGGCTGCCACTTTCCTGCCGTTTCAGAGCTGCCTTTCCCTGGCCACCCCCTCAGCCTGAGCTGCTTTCAGACACCCACCACATCGCTCTGCATATGAAAATGAGCTGTCACATTTTCCAGCCTCTGAAGCAGAAATTATTTTTGGGAGAGGCGGTTTTGACAGTTCTGCCCTGCAGTTCACAGGCAGAGCACAGCGCGGGCTGCGTCTGTGCAGGGGGAGAAGAGGAGGGAGGATACAGCAGTTCAACACACACGCAGGGCTCTTGGCTGGGCACTCAGAAGGGACTGAAGGACGGGGGGGGGGGGGGCACGAAGCTCCTGTGGCGTATAGGAGTCAAGAAGCAGTTAAGTCTCCTCACATCTGAGGGCTGCTCTTTCCCAACCCAAGGCCAGCTGCTAGCAAGGCTGCTTCAGGGCACGCCACTGAGATGACAGTCGAGCCTGCCTGTGGAGGACAGGCACAGCAAAGCCCCTCTCCACCCTGTCACGCAAAGTCCCTCACCCTAGCTGCATCCCTATCACCCTCAGGCCACCAGGTAGTCTCTTAGAGAGTCCATACTCCCTGCCAAGTACCATAATCAGCATCCAGACCTCATCTGAAGATCTGCCCCAAAGACACTGAAGAGGGAAAGTATAACAGGACTTTGACCTACCAGTCCAGCCCCAGCCATTCTGTGCACTTTGACTGCAGCTGGTCAGCATGTAATGCAAAACTTGTGGGGCCAGAAGGTCCTGTGGCACCTGGATGGCGGCAGCAGAAGACAAGCACTGACGCAGTGGGAACAAACCCCAGGGGCGAGAGGAGACACTCATGTGGGAGGAGGGAGAATGAGCGGGAGGTTTCCCAAGGGACCAGAAGAGCAGACTGATGAGAAGACCAGCTGCGGAGGGTTGCTCTGGAAATTGAAGTTGAAACAAGCTGGTTAAAAGAAGCAAAGAAAGATGGCAGTTGGGGAGGCAGAGCTGGGAGCACCTTGGGGTGGAGTGGCTGGTGGTGTCGGGACGGACAGGGAGGATCCAGAAATGAACGAGGAGGTGGCAGGGTAAGACTGGCCATAGGTGGTGTGGAGCAGACTCTGGCAGGCGCACTGGGAATGGCCACAGGGAGGGGCTTTCATGGAGTGAAAGCACCCCGGATGTCATGGGAAGGAAGGTGCAGTAAGAAGTATTAAGGATTAAGAAGCAGGGTGTCTGCTAAGAGCATGAAATCAGCAACTGGGAAAGGCGAGCTGTGAGGGCTAGTGGAGAGTTACCGCTGGAAGGGTGGTCCTGCAGGACCCACGGCAATGAAGGCAAAGAGCCAAGCGGTCTCACCGGGAAGCTGAAGTGAGTGTGGGCAAAGAGGTAAAGCAAGGACAGGAGGAGAGAGAAGTGAGGGCAGGAAAAGAACAAAACAGAACAGGCCACCTGAAGCGGGAGCTGACATTGCAAGTCAGACCTTTGTTATTTCCTCACCGTTACACCATAGCGGAGTCCAGAAGTACCTGTCAGTGTTGGGTCACATCCCACTTCATGTTGCATAAACAGAGAGATACGGCCAAAACTCCACAGCATTTACAACAGCCTCGCTCAGTGTCCCCCAAAAGCGACCCTTATGACAAATCTAAAAGGCACGTGATCCAGCCCAAACATCACTATGCTAATTTCTTCATCTTCCCATTTTATATGAAAATAATTGTGTTTTCTCCAAAGAGTTTACTACTACTAGAAAATTACTGCAGAATGACCTTAACTTCCACAAGTAGTCCAGCATATACCTCCAACATCTTGCCATAGCAAACAAACTAAAAATGGTAACCGTATTTCATGTTACAGACCTTTAGTTCATGTTGGCAGCTGGATTTTTAACACTGAAGTTCTCACTATATCCCTAAAACGTTTGTGTATATGCATGACATACGTTTAAGGGTGAAAGAAGTGACAAAGTTCAGCATAATTTTCTGCTGAGGTGCAGGTAGAAGCTATTAGTTTTGTGAGTGAAGTTATCGCGTAGGGTTAAATTGCAATGCTGGTACAACTTTTACAGATTTAGTTTTAGGGGCAATAATATGCTTCAAAAGATATTTCAAAATGTTTTAAATAAACACAACTGCAATCACAAAAAACATAACAGAACCTGCCATAACGGAAAACACAGAATTTCACCAAGAACTACTGCGTGTTAGTCTCACAACCTTTATTTCAGCCGGAGCGGACGCAGACAGACGCGCTTACGAGCCAAGAAGTCTTTCCCCAGCCGTGCCCCGCGTGACAGTAGCACCTTTTGGCAAAGGAGAGCACGTTCTGGGTGTCAAGCAACCATTTCATCAACCTTTTTTTCCTGTTGATTTCAGGGAAACACACAGTAAACACACTTTCTGCTGTTCAGACACCCAGAGATGTGGGATCTGGTGGAGTAATTTGTAAACAGCTGTTTGCTACTACTAGTAAAAAGGATTTGGGTCATCCTGAAATGAATTTCTCTTTTGGGAATTCCCTCTAGATAAGGCAGTCAAGCCAATCAGTTTCGGACCTTATAAAATCCTGCCAAAAGGCAGGCAGATACCCAGGCCACAGAACAGAAACAGAAGATGGGAGACGCAGATTTCCCTCTGTCAAGCGGCACGTTTTCTCAGACGTGACAATCATGGAAGCTGTAGGAGTGAGGAGAGAGGGACCCTACCACTGTCAGTCTGGTGCAGGGGGGCACAGTAGGAGAGCACGTCCCACCAGACGGGTATGGGGTACCAGAGTGAAGCTGAGTAACAGAAATTCTGGCTGTACAATGTACCAGTGGAAAGGCTGAAATTACAGCAATACCAAAAAAAAGTGTCTTCCTGAGAACAAAATTAGCACTCTTCTGTCAATACACAAAGTCTTCGAACTAATTAAGAATTGTTTTAAATTATATTTTACTCCGTGCTCATGTTTTGCAATTGTTATATCCTCATTCATCCTTCAGGCCGATGAAACTGTTCGCTTGCTATTCTTGCAGTGTTTTTTTCACTTTCAGACATAATTAAACATTCTGGGAAGTTTCCAGGCAAGTTAGAGGACATAACCTGCTGTCAGACCCCTCCTGTCAATTGGGATCGGCTGACAAGGGGAAGAAGAATTAAGCAGAATCAAAGAATACCGGGCCACGACACCATTGAAAAGCAGAAAGACAGGAAGACATATCTTAGAAAAAGAAGGAAAAAAAAAAAAGTAGAAAAATGCTCAGAGCGAACGAGGCTGGGCTGCTAAGAGGAGGAGGGGAGATCTCTGAAGTGAAGCTGGATAAATAGAAGAAATGGAACTCAACCGTACTGAATCATCAATGGTATTTCTAGAGAACAGTGTTCTGGCACAAGCAGCACTCAACAGCTGCAGCCTGGCTCGGGATCCCGCTTCTCAGGTGCTGACACACACAGCCACCTTTTCTGCTTTTATTAGAACTTTCTGAGAGGAAAAAGAATCCGCCTTAAACTCTGCACCGAGCAGAACATACCAAACACCTCTCGCCCTTCTGGAGCGCCGCACACTGCAGCGTAACGTGATGAGCTGTGACCCAGCTAATGGGCAGCTGTTACCCAAGCTAGCTGGATGGCAGCTGACGGGAAGCGGGGCGAGGGAGCCCACAGGGCTCCGGGCAGCGCGGCTCGCTCAGGCTAGCTGGCTCACAGCTGGACGCCGCCGAGCCGCGACGCTCTCCGGCCTGCGAAGCCGACGTGCCTGCAGACCCCGCGGGGCTGGGGCTCCCTTCGGAGCTCCCGGCCGCGCTCGGGAGCTGGGCCCGGGCCCTGCCCGGCCTTCGCGGCGCGCCCGGGGCGGCTGCGGCCTGCGAGCCTGGGGCGATTCCGACGCGTGGCAGCACCCCCCCACACCGCGCGGACTCCACCCG